>SKCR01042139.1:0-81844 GCA_019454045.1 Zanthoxylum bungeanum
GTTACAAGATTATTAATATGTGAAATTTGCAAGATTACAAGTCGTAATATATGTTATCACAAATTAACATGGTTGGCTTTTCCGGCAACTGAGTGCTCCGGCGGATGCAGGACTAGTAGTTAGAAGTGAAGAGGCTGGTCTTGCAACCATGCTTGAAGCTTTCATGTAGCTTGCAGCAGTTTCTTGCCCAGAAGGTGTAAAGAAAGCACCATTAAGCATCAGATCCCCTTCTGATCTCCAATTCCATTCCTTCCATTCATCATTTTCTGATGAGCTTTCATGTTTTGTCACCTGAACAAGAAAAGCAAAGATTTTTTTAGAAATGGAAGCAGACAAAAGTCCATTGCTAATGTGAACTTCGAATGATCTTAAGAGACTTGCCTCCTTGGTAGATTCGATGTTTGTTGCTATAAAAAACATTTCCTTGGCTATTGATTGTTGGATTAGCACTTCCACCAATTGCATACATTTCCCATCCAGTGTATATATTATTCACAATGTGAAAGTACCCATGTCTACACCTGCAACAATTTAGCCGAAATTATCAGGATTCAGGAATATATGGAACTCTAAAGGTCTAACTGTTCTTTAATTAGTTACCTGGGGATTCTTTGAACAAGACCTTCTCCAAAAAAATTGAAGGCAATGGTGATCTGCATATTCTTGTCAGCAGAGAAATCATCACTATGACCCATTAGCATGACTTCATTATGATGAAACATGTAGTTGTTTGAGATTGTTATGGCTGTGGAGCCATAAACAATGTCAATGAGTCCATCATAGCAATAAGAGAATGTACAATGATCAATCCAGATATCTCTTGAACTGAATATCGATACCCCATCTCCATCTCCATCGATCCGCCTCTGGGTCCATAATGATTGGGTGAGTCTCTCACCAGAGCACTTCCAGCTGGTACACAGTCATGTATGTAAATGTTATGTATGATGATGTTACTTACATTGTAAATTGATATGCATGGACCATTTGATATTTGAACATTAAACCCTCTTCCATCCATGGTCTTGTATGAATTTATCACAAGTTCCTCCTGCTTTAAGTTGATGACCATATCATGATCAAAGATTATCCAAAGGGGCTCTTCTTGGATTACAGCATACCGAAGAGAGCCTGGAATTGGGTCTACTGGATCATCATTTTCAGATTTGACAACATAGATTTCACCATCGCGGCCACCAACAGCATTGCGTCCGAACCCAACTGCACAATCAGCTAGAACTTTTCTGTTAGTGTCCCATTCAGAATCACACCTCCAGCAGTCATCAATTGGATTGCCAGTTCTGCAGGATGCTGCCCCCAGTCGCCTTCCTGTTGTGCTCCTGTAGTTGAATAAAACATTGTCAACTTTCAAGACTAGTATTATTAAAAGTTCATTTGCCAATGCAAACTCATAAAGCTGAAAATTATGATACTTACCATTCATTTGCTTCTGATATTTGCATAAGATTTAAAAATATGACCAAGGAAAAGAGAGAGAATCTTGTCATTTTTGAGAGAGATGCCTGCTAATGCTAGGCTGCAACATCAAATGAGTGATTTTGTTAGAGCTACTTATACTAAAATGTGCAATGACTAATGATGTACAGAAATTGCAGGATTTAGTACCCCCAACACTTCTATTGCATGCATTTATGACTGTCGTTATCAACAAAATATACATTAAAAGAATTGATAAAAACAAGAGAGAGCTATGAACTGATGAAAAATGAAAGATTAAAGCAACTTCTCCCACATAACATTGTATGAAGAATTGCCAAAGTGACTGAAAATGGTGAGCTTTGACGAAGTGGTGGGTTGGTGGGCATTATATTTTGCAAATGCAGGCTGTAAAAGTTTGGTTGGCTCACTGACTTTGGGGTGCTATCATTTATGGTTTATGTACTGCCAATTTTTGTTGGTGCCGCCACAGTTAATAGCATAATGCTGAAAAATTGTTTTTAATGGCCGAACTCCAGCAAAGTTTATAGGCAAGTGGCTAGGGTTACTTAAACCCAGACAAGTTTCATTGTCACGGTAAATGTAGTAGATAAATATTTGCTTATGCTCTGTCTCCGCCATTGCCATAATGATCTAGTGATGCTGCTCCTCTCCACACTATAGTAAACGAAAGATTCATATATCGTATCAAGAGTGGGTTGTACATGTACAAGTCTAAATCCGATTCCGATTTCATAATTTTTTATTTTTAACAAAAAGTAATAATAAAATGTTTAATCGTAAATATTACTTATAAAATAAAAATAGTCCTCCACCTCTGTTCATACCGACAATTGAACCTCTTTTGGTCCTAACTTCATATGGAAATCTTTAGACTGTATCTGTACTAGGAGGGGGTATATTATGTGCCGGGTGTATATGCCTCTCTCTCACAACAGGCGGCCCCCACAGCTGTGTGGGGCCCGCCTGTTGTGAGAGAGAAGGCATATACACCCGGCACATAATATAATTTTCGCTGTACTAGACCCTAGGGTGTTGATTTATGGGCCAGATATGAGATGATTTAATTGCTCGATTGTGAGCAGAAAATCGAATTGAACCGGATTGAAATATGCTCGGTTCAATTTGTCAAGTTTCTTTTGTATATTTTTCAACTATTTCTAGGGAATTTATCAAGGGCAAGTGGCAATTTTTATTATTTTTTTAAATCGAATTTAGGCTTATTATATTTTTGTTCCAAGAAATGGGTAATGCAGATTTTGTAGGACAAAAATGTTCATTTCACTTTCTTTTTATCTCTCTCACTTCATCTTTTTTTTTTTTTTTTTTTTTTTTTTTTTTTTTTTTTTTTTTTTCGTAAGGTAACACAACAAATTCTCAAATTCTAAGATACAAATCAACTTGGAAGGCTCATGATCAGTAAAGGTTAGTATTTGTAGATGTTGATTTTCGCCCGACGTCTACAATCGAGATTTCGTAGAGGGGCACTGGCGATCATGCAAAACAAAGGGGTAAGGTGAAGAGTCTACCCACCGGTGTGGTGGATGCCGTAGGCACTCTGACACCCAAGTCAGTGATGGAAATGAGGAGCTAAAGTCGTAGAACAAGGGACAAAGGTCAGATGTTACCTTGATCCCCGTAGGTTGCCGTGAGGGCGGTAGGTGGGAGGTGAAAAGAACTATGGAATGAATGTTCTAAGGTTTTGAGTATGAGAGCTTGAGGTTGAATCTCCCCCACCTCCTGGAGCCTTGTTTCCTATATATACATGCTCTAGTAACGTATGCATTTATTGCCTTTTGACTGCTCGTTCGTCGGGTCATGATAACGGTCGACTTCATGAGGAGCTATTACTGCGTTTTGCCCGTTGTAGGCTGGAATAGATGGGTTATGAATGATGTTTATGAACTTGGGCGTTACGTGGGCTGGCCTTTGGATGGTTCTTCGGTTACGGGTGTTGGTGCTCATTGGGCCTGGGCCTACATTACATCTTTGGGGTTTGGTTAGGGGGTTTCGAGGGTGCATCTAGTAGTGGTCCTGAAGCAAAAGGTCGAAATTGCCCTCGGACCAAATTTGGCCCGTACAGTTTGTCCCATACTCTCTAAGTCAATGAGTACTTGGCTTGGAGAGTATTTCGCTGGTCGTGTCGTCTGAATCGAGCTATGAGGGTCTTTGTGGCCCTAATCAAATCACAATTGAGCGACTTAAGTGTCGCCTGGACAAGGGAGATGTCCCCAGTGGAAGCAAGTGGATGTTGTCTCTGGTCATGACCTAGAGGCTTTGTTGAAGACCGTAAGTGTCTCGATGTTAGGACGTAATGTGGTCCAAGTTTTCTTCTTGCTTGGTCTCGCCTCAGTCGACAATTCCGTGTGAGGTACTTGGATGGGCTCCGTTCGTTTGGTCAGAGGGCTATTGGAGCCTTTGGGTCGTTTGAGCCGAGTATGAACCAAGCTTTTAACTTGCCTGATGATGGTAAGGAGATCGGTTGCTCGTTTGGTTCCTGAGAGGGACCTAATCGGGTCTACGTGTCGTCTGGACCAGAAAAAGGTCTATTGACCAAACTTGACTCCCTTACGAGCCAATTGATGAGTGTTCCCGTTGACTGGACCTGATGAGGCCATGAAGACATTCACTTGTTTGATACCAAAGAAGGACCAAACTGAGCCTACATGTCAACTGGACCAGAGGAAGGTCAAAGAACTAACACTTGACTCTATTATGAGCCACTTGGGAGGTGATCCCGTCGACTGGACCTGATGAGGGCCAGGAAGACATTCACTCGTTTGGTATCAAAGAGGGACCAAACCGAGCCTACATGTCGACTGGACCAGAGGAAGGTCAAAGAACTAACACTTGACTCTATTATGAGCCACTTGGGAGGTGATCCCGTCGACTGGACCTGATGAGGGCCATGAAGACATTTACTCGTTTGGTATCAAAGAGGGACCAAACCGAGCCTACATGTCGACTGGACCAGAGGAAGGTCAAAGAACTAACACTTGACTCTATTATGAGCCACTTGGGAGGTGATCCCGTCGACTGGACCTGATGAGGGCCAGGAAGACATTTACTCGTTTGGTATCAAAAAGGGACCAAACCGAGCCTACATGTCGACTAGACCAGAGGAATGTCAAAGAACTAACACTTGACTCTATTATGAGCCACTTGGGAGGTGATCCCGTCGACTGGACCTAATGAGGGCCAGAAAGACATTTACTCGTTTGGTATCAAATAGGGACCAAACCGAGCTTACATGTCGACTGGACCAAAAAAAAATTCCTTAATTTGACTTGCGTCAAAGTTGCTTGGGATTCCAGTCGATAATACTTTATTTGGTGCTGAGTGTCTCTAGTTCCCCTCGATTTCCTCACTTGCAATAAATGCTGCATTATTTTCGAGGCTATTTGGGCGGGAAAAATGAGAGTCACTGTGAGGAAGGGTATAAGAGGCCTTGAGGGGTTTCATTTATTTCATTCGCAATATCTTCTCTTGAGTCGAAGGTTGAAGGGCTCTCCTCGAATTTTAAGGTATTCTTCTTTCCTTTCTTCATGTTCTTAAAATCTTCAATTTGTTCAAAGGGTATATTCAACTTGTTCTTGGCTAGAGTTAAGGTTTTGATCTTCAATTTGATTAGGGTTTTTTTAGGATTGTGTTTGTGTGAAGCCCAGGTTTGATCTCCTGTCATACTGGTTTTAGGTTGATTCGTTGTTTGTAGAGTGAACTGATATGTCGTCTGAAGGTCTTTCGAGCTCAAGTGATTCATCGCTGGAGATATATATAGGTTCGCCCTTGCAAGTCGTCTCCCCTTATAGTATGTATGGCAGGGATACTCAAGTTGGGGGTGATGAAGATGTGTTGATTGTCGCATCGATGGAGGCTTCAGTTGGTATTCCTAAAGACGTGCCACCTCTGTGATATGTTCCTGCCGAGTCGAGCGAACCCAGCACAAGTGAACCAACCAATCTTCTGACTAAAAACCCTCAAAGTAGTGTAACTGAGAGAGCTATGAGGGAGATCAAAATAAAGTACAGGTTCCCTGAGTCGGTTCAAGTTAGGTTGCCTTCTTCGAAAGAACGAATCGACTATAGGATTTCCTGATGGATTGGGTTCTATGAACGTCCCTTTACAGACGGGTTTAGGTTCCTAATTCCAAACCTTGTGTGGGAAGTATTAGATCATTATGAAATAGCCCCTTCTCAACTTATGCCAAACACATGGAGAGTCCTGATGTCGGTTGAGGTTTTAGCATATGAATTGGGAATCAGATTCGGAGTGAAGGACTTACTCTACACTTACTATATGAAGGAACATGTAGTGGAGAAATGGAGATACCACTTGTTCCTTCGACAAAAGAGAGAACATTTGATTTCTGGGCTGACTACAAATGATAGAGGGGGCTGGCAAAAGACTTACTTTTTTGTAAGGGGAGAGGGTGTGTTCGAGTCGACTGGGTCTGGTAGAATTCCTGAGTGTTGGGAAATTACGAGTGAGTGTTGGTTACATTATTTTCTTGCTTGTAGACTTAATGTGCCTCTGACGTTCTTTTCATGTTTCTTTTGTAGGCTCAAACCGTAATCGTAGCTTCAACGTGACGCCTGGGGTCGTAGCAAATACAAACTATATTCTGAGCCTTCCTCCGCCTGATAGGAATTGGATGGTGGTGTTGGCGGAGAAAAGGTTAAGGTTGACGCCGCTGTGGAGAGAAGTTTTCTATCCCGAAGGTATCCATTTGCCTCTGACAAAACATATACTGACAGTCGTACTCATTACCTACTGGCGTGTCGGATCTTATACGAATGGAGTTTCTTTTTTGCGGATTCTAACCCCGGAGGAAATTTATGCGCAGTGCAAAGAATGAGTCAATTCAGACTACCATCAGTGGAAGAAATGCTGGAACGGAGGAAGAAGAAGAAATCCAATGGGAAGGAAATTGAGATTGTCCCCGAGTCTCAACCCTCAAGGAAGGATACTCCAGCCATACTACCATCTGAAATAGGTCACAAAACGTCGACTGGATCCGGACATTCTTCGAAAAAGAGGAAACAATTGCCGGATATTGAGGAGGACCCAGAAAATGTAATCATTAAGATCCCAAGGAGCACGACAGTTATGTCGTGTTAGGGATATGCCCTATACCCAACTTGTGGATGGGCTACGTGTACATGTATTTGTAATATTTTCATTAATTAATAAAATGACAATCTTTATTATATGTGTCTTACATAACTTATATGATCATCAACACTGTAATAAAGCCATTGGAGTAATAAGACGATGGCTTCCACGCCTTATGAGAATCATTACTCTTAAATGTTTATAGTCATAGTTTTGTGAATAATCTGGGCGTTCACAAAGCGGATAGACTAGCATGATGATATGATCCACACATAAGATTGTAAAGACCTCAAGTCTAAGGACTAGTCATATAATCGATACATGAAAGTTCTCACAGACACATGGGATAAACACTCCATATGAAAACTTTTGGCGGTCAGTTCGATGGACACGAGCAACTCATCCATCCATGTGATACACCAAGCGGACGAATCTTCGCTAGTAGCCTATGAGATCGGCTACCCCACTTAAGGGCGAATCATATCATCATGCTAGTCTCTCCGCTTTGTGAACGCCCAGATTATTCACAAAACTATGACTAGGAACATTTAAGAGTAATGATTCTCATAAGGTGTGGAAGCCATCGTCTTATTACTCCAAGGGCTTTATTACAGTGTTGATGATTCATATAAATTATGTAAGACATGTATAATAAAGATTGTCATTTTATTAATTAATGAAAATATTACAAATACATGTACATATAGCTCATCCACAAGTTGGGTATAGGGCATATCCCTAACAATCTCCCACTTGCACTATAGCCAACTAGTATGAATCTGCACACCATACTCTCGGGTGTGCCTATCATGCTTTTGTTGAGTCAGCCCTTTAGTCAGAGAATCTACAAGATTATCTTCTGTGGGTATTTTCTCTATAATAACTTCTTTTCTCTCAACAATTCCCTGATGAGATGAAATCGCCTAAGTACATGCTTGGATTTCTGGTGGGACCTTGGTTCCTTTGATTGAGCAATGGCGTCTGTGTTGTCACAGTACATCGTGATGTCATTCTTTATCGCGGGAAGCACTTCCAGTTCCGTGATGAACTTCTTTATCCAGACTACTTCTTTAGCTGCCTCAGATGCTGCAATATACTCGGCTTCAGTGGTGGAGTCCGCTGTAGTTGACTGCTTTGAGCTTTTCCAACTGACAGCACCGCCATTCAAAGTAAACAGATATCATGTTTGCGATATGCTGTCATCCCTGTCGGTTTGAAAGCTCGCATCACAGTAACCAATGACTTTCATCTCAGAACAATCTCCGTATGTCAAAAACACATCCTTAGTTCTTCTCAGATACTTGAGGATTGTTTTGACAGCTGCCCAGTGTTGCTCACCAGGATTTGTCTGATACCTGCTCGTTATGCTAAGAGCATAAGAGACATCAGGTCTTGTACATAGCATGGCGTACATGATCGATCATATTGCTGAAGCATAAGAGATCTTACTCATATGCTCTCTATCTGAAGGAGTATGTGGACATTGCTCCTTAGATAATTTGATTCCATTACAAGTAGGTAAATTACCTCTTTTGGAATCTTCCATTTTGAATCTTTTCAAAACTTTATCTATGTACGTAGATTGAGAAAGTCCTAACAACCTCTTAGATCTATCACGGTAGATCTTAATGCCGAGGATGTAGGCTGCTTCTCCCAAATCTTTCATGGAGAAATTTTGAGATAACCATTGCTTGGTGGCTTGCATCATGGGAATATCATTCCCGATGATTAATATGTCATCGACATATAATACAAGAAATACAACAGCACTCCCACTACTTTTCCTGTAAACACAAGGCTCGTCTATATTTTTGATGAAGTCAAATTCTTTGATTGTCTCATCAAATCGTATATTCTGGAGGCTTGCTTGAGTCCATAAATGGATCGTTTAAGCTTGCATACTTTATTATGATCATCCTTAGATGCAAACCCCTCAGGTTGTGTCATATAGACTTCCTCTAGGAGGTTCCCATTAAGGAAAGTTGTTTTGACATCCATCTGCCAAATCTCATAATCAAAGTGTGTAGCTAGTGCCAGTAAAATTCGAATAGACTTTATCATTGCGACAGGCGAGAAGGTTTCCTCATAGTCAATTCCTTGGATTTGTCTATAACCTTTCGCCACCAAACTAGCCTTTTAGGTTTGGATGTTGCCTTCTGCATCAGTTTTACGCTTGTAAATCCACTTGCAGCCTATGGGTTTTATCCCTTCAGATGCATCTACCAAGTCCCAGACTTGATTATGATACATAGATTCTATTTCAGATTTCATGGCCTCAAGCCACTTGACTGAATTAATGTCACGCATTGCTTCGTCATAACTGGTGGGATCGTCATTATCAATGACCTGATCATGTTCCTCATCAATATGGAAACCATATCTTTCAGGCTCATGTCTTTCCCTACTAGACCTTTTGAGTTCATAACCTTGTGGTTGTTTCGTCGCTGCCCTTTTGAGGGGCATGGGGTTTAGTTCTATGTTAGTTTGTTCTTCTCGTACCTCATCGAGGTCAAGTCTACTCCCACTATATTTCTTGAGAAGGAATTCATTCCTTAGAAATTTAGCATTTCGTGAGACAAATGTTCTTTGTTCATTTGGGACGTAGAACACGTATGCTCTTGAGTTCAAGGCATATCCTACAAACTTACATTTAAATGCCCTATCATCCAATTTGTTAGTTTGTGTGAGCTTGACATATGCGTCACATCCCCAAACTCTTAGATAACTAAGACTAGGACGTTTCCCAAACCATAATTCATATGGTGTTTGACTAACAGTCTTGGAAGGAACTTGGTTTAGTAGTAGTGTTACAGTTTCTAAAGCAAGACCCCAAAATGAAAGAGGTAGATCCGTGCCTGGCATCATTGATCGGACCATATCTAATAATGTCTGATTTCTCCTTTCGGAGACCCCATTATGTTGTGGAGTTCCCGGAGGAGTCCACTGTGAACCATACCATTTTCTCTCAAGTAATCTTGAAATTCGTTGCTTAAGTATTCACCACCTCAATCAGACCTTAGGGACTTAATACTTTTATTAAGCTGGTTTTCTACTTCAGCTTTGAAGTCTTTGCATTTCTCAAAGGCTTCAGATTTGTACCGCATAAGGTACACAAACCCATATCGCGAGTGGTCATCGATAAAGGTAATGAAGTAGGAGAATCCACCTCTAGCGGTGACTGACATTGGTCCGCATACATCAGAATGTATGAGTTCTAATGTCTCTGTTGCACGCTGTCATTTACCTTTGAAAGGTAATTTGGTCATTTTACCAAGTAAACAAGACTCACAAGTTCCATAAGGTTCATATTTGAAGGGTCTGAAATACCCGTCCTTATGTACCTTAGTTAATCTTGTTTCATTGATATGACCTAAGCGACTGTGCTATAAAAGTGATTCATTAAGATTATTCGAGTTAACGTTGTATATATTAGAGGTTGAACATTCTTTATTAGTTTGTAAGACATAGATACCATTATTCAAAATATCATCTCCATATTTTATTTCATTGAAATAAATAGAACATTCATTACAACTTATTAGGCATGAAAAGCCTTTATTACATAAAGAAAAAATTGAAATGATGTTCTTTACTAGATAAGGTACATAAACACAATCTTCTAAGTTTAAAACTAAACCATTCGGAAAAACTAATGAATAATTTCCCACGCATAATGCAACCAGTTTTGCTCCATTACCAATGCGTAAGTCAACCTCCCCATGACGGAGTCTCCTACTGTTTCTCAGGCCCTGCACATTGTTACACAAGTGAGTCCCACAACCGGTGTCAAGCACCCAAGTAGAAGGTTCAGAGTTTTGAGAATATAGTTCAATCATATACAACATACCTGAAGCATTCAGCTTATTGGTATGGATGATGTATTTCGGCCGTGGTCCACAATCGAGAATTTGTAGGTTGGGGGCACTAGCGATCCTGCAAAATAAAGGTAGAGTGAGCGGAAGTATACTACCCACCGGTGTGGTGGGTGCCGGGGGCACTCCGACGCTCAAGTCAGTAGAATGAAATGAGCAGTAAATATGTAAAATGTGAAAGCAAGGTTTGATGTTACCTTGAACTCTTTGGGTTGCCGTGAGGGCGGTGGTAAGTGTATAAGGGGATAAAGAGCTCTGAGAGAGCTAGTGTCAGAGAGCAGAGGCTTATAAGAGAGAAGTCAAGCTTCAATATGAGAAAATGAAAGCTCCGAGAGCTTAAGTTGGAAAGCTCTAACTTGAATCCCCCCTTTAGCTTGAATCATGCTTCCATTTATAGGCCAAGAAATACTGCCTTTTTAGTTGGCACATGGAGGTAAGTCCCACAACGTGATCAAGATATAATTATTTAGTGATCAAAAATCTCAGCATGTGGAGGATATATATTATGTTTAGTAAAAAAAGGAAATAGTTGGTAATGATTTGAGGTATGTTTATATTCTGTTTCTTGGTTTAGCTTTACGTGTGTATCCTTATCTGCATGCAAGTGGAATAAGGCCTTTTTTGGGCTCTGCCCTGGGTTTTCCAAAATAGTATTAAACCTACTAAGCTGGGCGTATGTTTTTGGGTTCGAAAGGAAAGACGTTTTTGCCACTGGCCCAATTTTGGCCCGTACAGTTTGTCCTCTACTCTCTAAGTCATGAAATCCTTGACTTGGAGAGTAATTTTATGCACGTTGTATGAAACATGATATGTAAGAGTACCTGTCAAGAATGCAGAATTCTGGGTACTTTCCTTTTTATCGTCTGGGTTTAATGTCTTCTATTCGTGAGGACAGAAGAGCTGCAGAGTCTGTTCAAGTTGTTTGGTCAAAATGTAGTCCATGTCATGAATTTGATTCGACATGAGCCATGAGGGATGTCCCCAGTCGATTGAACTTCCTGAAGGTTCAATGTGCATTTTACACGACATTGATCGTTTGGATGTTGAATAATCTATATCTTCATTTGACTCGACATGAGTCCATAGGTCGACTGAACCAGATGAAGGGTCAGGAGTTATGTCTAACAATATTGTGTCATATGGATTGTAGGAAGTCCATTTCTTCATTTGACTCGACATGAGTCATGGGGGATGTCCCCAGTCGATTGAACCAGATGAAGGTTCAGGAGTACACTTCACACTAGATGTGTCGTATGGACCGAGAGTAGTCCATGTTTTCATTTGACTCGACATGAGTCTATGGGAGATGTCTTCGGTCGACTGAACCAGATGAAGTCAGGAAAATTTCCATACTACTAGTCAAGGACCATGAGAGTCTTGAAAATTTTCTAGACCAGATGAATGTCATGTGCTGAACTTGACTCGTCATGAGCCATGGGGGATGTCCCCAGTCGACTGAACCAGATGAAGATTAGGAAAATCTCCATACTACTGGTCAATGACCAGGGGAGTCTTGAAATTTTTCTAGACCTGATGAAGGTCATGTGCTGAACTTGACTCGTCATGAGCCATGAGGGATGTCCCAAGTCGACTGAACCATATGAAGATCAGGAAAATCTCCATACTACTGGTCAAAGACCAGTGGAGTCTTGAAATTTTTCTAGACCTGATGAAGGTCATTTGCTGAACTTGACTCGTCATGAGCCATTGGGGATGTCCCCAGTCGACTGAACCAGATGAAGGTCAGGACAATCTCCATACTACTGGTCTAGGACCAGAGGAGTCTTCAAATTTTTCTAGACCAGATGAAGGTCATGTACTGAACTCGACTCTACATGAGCCATATGGGATGTCCCCAGTCGACTGAACATGATAAAGGTCAGGAAAATCTCCATACTACTGGTCAAAGACCAGAGGAGTCTTGAAATTTTTCTAGACCTGATGAAGCTCATGTGCTGAACTTGACTCGTCATGAGCCATGGGGGATGTCCTCAGTCGACTGAACCAGATGAAGGTCAGGACAATCTCTATACTACTTGTCTAGGACCAGAGGAGTCTTCAAATTTTTCTAGACCAGATGAAGGTCATGTGCTGAACTCGACTCTACATGAGCCATATGGGATGTCCCTAGTCGACTGAACCAGATGAAGGTCAGGACAATCTCCATACTACTGGTCAATGACTATGAGAGTCTTGAGAATTTTCTAGACCTGATGAAGGTCATGTGCTAAACTTGACTCGTCATGAGCCATGGGGGATGTCCCCAGTCAACTGAACCAGATGAAGGTTCAGGAGTTATTTCACACGACAAGTGTCATCTGGACTGTAGGAAGTCCATGTCTTCATTTGACTCGACATGAGTCTATGAGGGATGTCCCCGGTCGACTGATCCAGATGAAGGTCAGGACAATCTCCATACTACCGGTCAATGACCAGAGGAGTCTTCAAATTTTTCTAGACCAGATGAAGGTCATGTGTTAAACTCGACTCTACATGAGCCATGAGGAATGTTCCCAGTCGACTGAACCATATGAAGGTTCAGGGTACACTCCATACGACGGAGAGTATTCAATGTCGTCTGGACTAGGAGTAGTCCAGGTCTTCAACTATGTCATATGGCATTGCTTGCAAATTTCAAAACCACAATCATGGTAAGTAAAGAAATGAGAACATTGATACCTATCGTCTGGAGGATTTGTTGAATGGACTAGTCAATGGCTCTTTAATGTAAGAAGCATACTCTGTTTGACTGAAACAATGAGAGATCTTCTACTTGGTTGTTGTGTCGACTGGGCGGAAGGTTGATAATGACGTCTCATACGGAGGATGTTTCATTGTATTATGTTTCAAGTCGACCATACATGTTGATGAAGGTAAAATGGAGTCTACAGATAAAAAGTTTTCATTCTATTGTACTTGAAGAAGGTACATCAGAGTCTACACTCCAGAAATAATGAAGATCCACGAGGGTCTTCATTCCTCATTCTACAAGATCTAACATGGGTCAATGAGGGTCTTTACTCTACTAGACCTGATGAAGGTCTATGATGGTCTTTCCTTCTCATACTACTAGACTTGATGAAGGTCCATGAAACTACTGTCGAATGGGCTATCAAATGGACTTGATGAAGGTCCATGAAGGTCATCACTCATTCTCTTGATGAGGATTTATGAGACTACCGTCGAATGGACTTGTCGAATGGACTTGATGAAAGTCCAAAGAAGCCATCACTCAATCTCATAGGCCTGATGAAGGCCCATGAGACTACGGTTGAATGGAGTTGTCGAATGGACCTAATGAAGGTCCATGAAGCTATGGTCGAATGAACCTGATGAAGGTCCATCTGAATCTTCATTCTACCTGACCTGATGAAGGTCAGGAGACTACGGTCGAATGAACCTGATGAAGGTTCATGAAGCTATGGTCGAATGAACCTGATGAAGGTCCATGTGAATCTTCATTCTACCTGACCTGAGGAAGGTCAGGAGACTACGGTCGAATGAACCTGATGAAGGTTCATGAAGCTATAGTCGAATGAACCTGATGAAGGTCTATGTGAATCTTCTTTCTACCTGACCTGAGGAAGGTCAGGAGACTACGGTCGAATGAACCTGATGAAGGTTCATGAAGTTATGGTCAAATGAACCTGATAAAGCTCCATGTGAATCTTCATTCTACCTGACCTGAGGAAGGTCAGGAGACTACGGTCGAATGAACCTGATAAAGGTTCATGAAGCTATGGTTGAATGAACCTGATGAAGGTCCAAATGAATCTTCATTCTACCTGACATGATGAAGGTCATGAGACTAAGGTCGAATGAACCTGATGAAGGTTCATGAAGCTAAGGTCGAATGAACCTGATGAAGGTCCAAATGAATCTTCATTCTACCTGATATGATGAAGGTCATGAGACTAAGGTCGAATGAACCTGATGAAGGTCCATGTAGATATTGTCAAATGAACCTGATGAAGGTCCATGAGAATTCTCCATTCTACAAGACCTGATGAAGGTCACGAGACTACTGTCGAATGGAGTTTACAGCTGATGATAATCCATCCTTGTGTAGTGTGGAGTAGATGATTATCTTCATATGTAGTATGGAATAGATGAATGCCTAAGTCATCACTCATCATTCTTTTACGAGACTATTATCGAATGGACTTGTCTAATGGACTTGATGAAAGTCCAATGTAGTCATCACTCACTATATTAGACCTAAAGAAGGTCCATGAAACTACGGTCGAATGGACCTAATAAAGGTCTAAAAGACTCTTCATACTACCTAACTTAATGAAGATTGGTTGACTAAACCTGATAGAGGTTTAAGAGAATTTCATACTACCTGTACATGAGATTACTGTCAAATAAACTTGAAGAAGGTCTAAGGAAATTTTCATTCTACCTGACTTGATGAAGGTCATGAGACTACGGTCGAATGAACCTGATGAAGGTTCATGGGGCTTTTCCCAGAGTTTATGGAAATCCATCCATATAGTCTAGAATGGATGATAATCTACATACGTAGAGTGAATATGATTATCTTCATATGTAGTATGGAAGAGATGGATGCCTATCAAGGTCATTACTAATTATACAAGACCTGACTAAGGTCAATGATACTACAATAGAATGATCTTTGATGAAAGTCACATAAAATTTCCATACTACCTAACCTGATAAAGGTTGGTCGATTGGACCTAAAGGAGATCCAATAGAGTTTTTCATTCTACTAGGTATGATAAAATATTCCCTATGTAGTATGAAGTTGGCAATATTAAATCAACGTAGTATGGAGATGATGACTAACCTGATGGTGACATCCATGTCTTGTCATATGGAGAAGATAATTCATCCATGACGTGTCGAATGAAACCTCTACCAAATGCAAGCCTTCATCCATGTCGAATGGAACCTCTGCCTCGTGCTAAACCTTCGTTTGTGTTGTGTCAAATGAGGCTGTTCCATGGCTGGAGAGTGTGGCTTATTTGTGCACACGTGGCAAGTTTGTGCATGGTGTGCGTATGGGCCAGCTTGGCGTGTGTGCTTGGCAGTTTTTCATGCTCTTTGTGCAGCTTTGGCGCTTGGCACATAGGTCATTTTTTTTGGACAGCTAGCTAGGCAATGGTGCTTTCTCTCATTCCCTCTTTCCAATTTTTTTTTATTTCTTCACGTGACTTTGCAGACTTTTTAATTACCAGAACAATTTCAAACCTCATGCGAACGCTGGGGGCCCACGTTGCAAGCTATTTGCTTCCTTCTCAAAGTCTTCTTTCATGGTCAAATATCTTTCTAAGGTCAACAATTCTCTTTTATATACCATTCTTTTTCAATGCTTGTGTGGCTCTCCTGCTTGTTGCTTTTTGGAAAACCTAAGTACTTGGGCCCACTTCTCCTTCTGAATTCTTTTTTTTTTCTTTTAATCAATCAATTCCCATTTTTCAATTTTCCTTTTTTTTTTAAGTCAAGTAATGCGGCTGGATTTTATTTTCTTCTTTAAATCGAAATTTCCTTCCTCGGCAAAGATTTCTTCTTTTCTTTCAATTTTTTATTTATGCGTGAGCCTTTTTTTTTCCAATTCCTTAGCCATAAATATGAATGACCAATGTAGGAACCATCCATATTGTTGTCCAGTTGTAGTGGCGAAGAGCTTTGCTGATGTAGTCGTATCAATTCATGACCGTGTAGTGAGTTCCAGACTCCATGGGAGCTTGGAACAATGTGTCAACCATTCACTTCCCTCTAATAATATCATGTTGATCATCTGACGTGTCGTACGCCAGTCCTCCCCATCTGTCCATAGAAGTCTGCTTCTCATCATCATATTCACTCAATCTTGAAATTCTTCGACACAATCCTCTGCTGCTGACTGATCTTCGAGCTCACCTTCTTCAACCTATTCCCCAAGAACTTTGGGCCCAAACTGAAAGCTTCTCAATGTGGGAATTCGTCCTTTGCATGAGGCAGCATTTCACACGACATTTTTAAGCATACATGTGTTATGCGGATGGGCTGTTATTTCGTGGGCCTTCATTGCGTGTAGGTTGGCCATGTCATGTGGCTTTCTTGAAGCATGCGCATGGATGTGGTCATTCTACATGACTTTATTGCTCGGCTTGTATTAGGACCAGAGGAGTGCATTTTTTTTTGGCCTCTCGGATTTGGCTCATGGCGTGATGGCGTGGACCATTTTGCAAGCTTCTCTTCTATTGATACATGGTCCCACCTTTACTTAAAGAATGTATGATATACTAATGTATGCATATGTCACGTACGTGGGAAATTTCGAATGGAATTGATGTCAGCCTTTCTCCATTTCATGTCGAGTGGGACATTCACCTCATGCTGAGTGTAATGTCGAATAGAGCATCTGCCTATGCCAAACATTTTGAGCTCCATGTCGAATGAGATATCCATCCAATGCTAGACACATGTGCATGTAGTGTCAAATGGAGCTTTGGTGAATGGACTGCTATATTGGGTTGTGTGCATGTTTGAGGAGATTCATATTTTACATGTGATGTAGCGTGGCTTATTTGCATTATGTGTAGTGAGCTTTTTTATTTAATTGAACTTTTTTCTTAGCATGGGGTGGTTGGCCTCACGCCTTTGAGATGTTGAAGAATTCTGCTCCTATTGCTTCTGGATTAATACTGGAGCCACATATGGTGATATTTTCCTATTCCAATGATCGTAATTGCTTTGGTAGAGCGATTAATTATGTGGCCATGTGATCTGGAATTTTCTTGTTGCTTGAAGCCGTGAGTAGTTGCGTTTTAGGAATCGTAGACTGAGATATCTTTGCCTACTATGAATCCCTAAGGCCCCACGGTGGGCTCCAAATTGTGGATGCTGGATTTCGGCCGAGGTCCACAATCGAGAATTTATAGGTTGGGGGCACTAGCGATCCTGCAAAATAAAGGTAGAGTGAGCGATAATATACTACCCACCGGTGTGGTGGGTGCCGGGGGCACTCCGACGCTCAAGTCAGTAGAATGAAATGAGCAGTAAATATGTAAAATGTGAAAGGAAAGACGTTGGGTTTCATTGTTATTTGGGTTCGAAAGGAAATACGTTTTTTCCACTGGCCCAATTTTGGCCCGTACACTTGGCCTTCCCTAGCTTCCTTGGCTTTCAAGGATCTGTAGTCTTTCTTCCAATGACCCTTCTTTCCACAAAAGAAACATTCCTCTTTCCTTTTTCTTCTCCATCTTACCATTGGGCTTTAGGTGATCTGGAGCCTTGGCCTTGCCCTTATTTTTCTTTGGGCCTCGTGGCTTCAGGTCCGTACCCGTAAGCATGACAGAGGTTTTAAACTCCGGTTTCAAGTCCTTCTCTGCTTACTTTATTAGATTGTGCAATTCTGCTAAAGTAGCTTCTTTATCAGACATATGAAACTGCATAATAAAGTTGGAGAATTCTTTTGGTAAGGACTGAAGAATTAGATCCTGACATATCTCATGATCCATAATGAACCCGAGGTTGGCCAATTTTTCAATGTGGCCAATCATCTTAAGCACATGTCCACTAACAGATCCTTCATTATACCTTGTTTGGAATAAGGCACATGACACTTGGAATCTCACGGTATGAACGGAAGTTGCATACAACTCCTTCAAGTGAAAGATGATGGTTTGATCATCCATATCTTCGTGAGCTTTCTGAAGTTCGTCCGACATAGAGCCAAGCATTATGCAAACTGCTTGCTCATCATCATCGACATGTTTCTTCCAAGCATCAAATGTATTTTGGTCAGCATCTTCTACGGGTTCAGGGGGAAATGGTCTTTCAAGAACATAGAAAATCTTTTCTTGTCGTAAGAAAATTTTAAGATTTCTAAACCAGTCATTGTAGTTGTCCCCATTTGACCTTATGCTCATCAAGGATGGAACGAAGTGATACTCTGTTTGCCATTTGAATGTTTGTGAAATATTTTAACCCACATGTTAAGAGAGAATGTTAAAATTAGGAATATGTTTTTCATTAATGTTTCATAATAACATGGGCTTTTAATATTATGAATTTGCTCTTATTCAATTATTTTAAAATTTTAAGCAAATCGCATCAACCCCAATATGATGGATTTCTTGTGGGCAAGGATCCCATTATCATTATTTCATAACTCCGACTAGGGCCGGTCGTTATAAAATACGATAATTAGGTAGGTTCCCAACCAATTTATGACATAAATCACAATTCTTTGATCATTGGGTTGGGCAATCAAACATGCCATAACTTATGCTAGTCCTTGTGGACATCCAATCTTTGCCACTAAGTTATAAGACCACGCCTAAGGGTCGCTGCGTCTTATGACTCAGAAAAGTCAAACAATTGTCAATAGTACGATTTAGGGACAAATCGGTATTGGTCAGTCTGGTAAAGCCTAGTCCTGCCAATACGGTTTAAGCCCTTTGGGTCTATACTTTACAATGGGAGGCAAATTTTAGACTTAAATTATTATTGAGGATTTTAGAAAGTTTAAGTGAATAACTGTCAAATGGATTCCTCCATTGAAAATTCCTCAGATGGAGGGTGGAGCGAACTCTCTTAAATACCCTTACCTCTTAGGCTCTTATCGCCTTGGTGACAGGAATAAACAATAGATCCTCCAAATTAGTCCAACACTTTCAATATGATTTAAGGTAAGCTTTGAGTAAATGATTATCTAGATGTCTTCACAGCTTTTCCTTTTGGCTATAAAAAGGTAGTGAGTGAAGTAAGACACCAAATCATTATCTAACTCTAGTAATACCTTTGGTTAAATTAACTTTAGTTTGGAAAGTTTTATTAACGCCTTGGTCCCACCCCGCTTGTATCTTTTATAATGTCTTTTATTATAAACAAGTGATTTATATTTATTAGCCTTAAAGGTAATAAATCTCTAAGTTCATCACAAAATAATTACTTCGCTAAGGGATAAGCAATACACTCTCTATTTCTTAGAAAGTCTCTAGATGCTTGCACCCTAAAATAATCATGCCAATTCTAATCATACATAGAATTATCAATCATATGAGTTTTAATATGTTGGAATTATTTTAGGCATTAAATAACTTTGATTAATATTTAATTATGATATTGCATTTTATTTTATTCAAATAAATTTACTATTCACATTTTTCTGCAGACGCGTGAACTTTAAATAAAATTTCACAATTCAAATCTTAACCAAATCATGCAAAACTTGTACCTAAAATTAAGTTCAGGGTGTTAGCTTTCCAACGAGTTTTTAAACACCCAATTTCGAGTTCAAATGAGTGAGAACTAATCAAAACAAAATGGCGCATTGATACCACTGTTGGGAAGCGGCCGCGAGTGCGCAACAGAAAATCAAAATTATTATGCCGCTTTCCCTTTGCCCAAGACCCATTTGTTTTGATTATTCTACAAGCCTAGGCATGTTACTATATATTCTAAGCATAAAACTCATAAAACATGCCAAAAACATAAACCTAAACATGCTAACTATCATAAGAACTCTAATTAAATTAAAGAAAGAAAATTACTTACTTGAACCAAAGACTCATCCATTCCTCCCTCCAATCTACAAGCTTTTCTCGAACTCAGCAAGCTCTTCCACGTTCCAAAGAGCCACCCAAGTGTGTGGCCTCCAAAGATGCACACACCAAAGTTAAAACTCAATGGCAAGACTATGCCTTGAGTGCACGGGTATTTTGCCATTGGTGCTAGTCTAGGCAAATATCTCAAAACTTTTAACTCGAGGTTCCTCTAATCAATTAGACTTAAGGATACTCAAAATCAGTGGCTTACTCTTAAACTTTAGAGTTGCTCACTTATATAAACCCAAGATATGAAATATTTTGGTGTAAAAATTTGTGAATCTTAGCCATTGGATCTTAATTTAATGGTTTAATGAGATTATAAAAACCTAATAAGAGTTTGGGCCGAATTGGAATTCAAAACAAATAATAAAAATAACAAAAAAAATTTCACTATTCAAGCTATACTATTCACGTGAATAGTATTTTTTTTATTCCAATTCCCAAAGTGCCTATATCGTCATTCACCAATCCCTAAGCCACTATGGAACCTCATAAATGATCTGTTCAATAATTAAACATATTGAACCATTTATGAACAATTCCTACAGCAATCATATATGCTGTTAAATATGTAATGTGCACTGTTAACCATTGATTTTGACTATGTTGTGTGTGAAATGAATCGTGATAATTTAATCGAACATAAATTATCCTTTGATCAGATGGTCGTTCGATTTCAATGACCAAGGTTGACATCTAGCAACATGCCAAGGCCCCCAAATGAGAAGGAAAGATATATATACCCATTCTGTATGCGATTTACATATGATACGGTCTCTCGCCTCACTGTATCCCCAACTATTGACCTAGGGTACGAAAAGTGTCTACCCATATGGTTAAAAGTATGATGTTGACAGTGTCATGAATCGTGCTAACCCAAGAATCTCACATGATTCTTCCGATGTGGCCACAGTCTCAAGCACTGATCACACATATCAACCCGCGAACTGGAATACTACTCTTATAAGAAAATATTATCCGAGAGAGTGGCGATTCTCTGTTGTATCTTTACAAACTTCATGTGTTTCAACAAATGACCCAATCATACCCTTATGACCGGATCTTTTGAACCGGAGAATGAGAATATCAAAGTTATTTGATGCGCGAATAGTGAAATTTTTTTTGTTATTTATTTTGAATTTCAATTCGGCCCAAAATCTTATTAGGGTTTTATAATCTCATTAAACCATTCAATTAAGATCCAATGGCTAAGATTAAATTGGCTTTTATCCCACATCAGATTCCTAATTAATTTTATTGTCTTTGGAGCACTATATAAACCCAAAGAATTCTTCACAAATTTTTACACCAAAACCTTTCATATCTTGGGTTTATATAAGTGAGCAACTCTAAAGTTTAAGAGTAAGCCACTGATTTTGAGGATCCTTAAGTCTAATTGACTAGAGGAACCTCGAGTTAAAAGTTTTGAGGTATTTGCCTAGGCTAGCACCAAGGGTAAAATACATGTGCACTCAAGGCGTAGGCTTGCCATTGAGTTTTGACTTTGGTGTGTGCATATTTGGAGGCCACACACTTGGGTAGCTCTTTGGAACGTGGAAGAGCTTGCTGAGTTCTAGAAAAGCTTGTAGATTGGAGGAGGACTGGAGGAGTCTTTGGTTCAAGTAAGTCTTTTTCTTTCTTTATTTTAATTAGAGTTCCTATGATAGTTAGCATGTTTAGGTTTATGTTCTTTGTATTTTTTATGAGTTTTATGCTTAGAATATATAGTAACATGCCTAGGCTTGTAGAATAATAAAAATAAATGGGTCTTGGGCAAAGGGAAAACGGCATAATAATTTTGATTTTCCGCTGCGCACTCGCGGCCGCTTCCCAACATGTCAGATCCCTCCAGTCTGTCCAACTTCGCCGATAGATTGCTTTTAGAGGAAGATGAATGTCGAATGCTGACATTGGGACCACTGGAGGTTGCAAAGAGAGCTGTTGCTCGAAATTACAAGGTAAAGATTTTGTATTCATGAATCTTCATAGTGAAATTGTTCATTTATTTTTTTTTTTGCATTTGTCGTGTCAGACTCTGGAGTATGCCATCTTCCAACAAAGAATATGTCGAAGCCAGCCTGAGGAAGGCAAGAGAACTGGAGAAGTCGAACCCAGCCCTACGAAAAGAATTGGCTGAAGCTAAAGCCTCCTCTGAAGAATCCAAAAAGAGAATGAAGGGAGCTGAGAACGAGACTAAGGCCACGAAAGCTAAATTGGAGGCGACGTCTTCCGAATGGGAAGTTGTGAAGGGGATTGTCGAAGAGCTGGAAGGCCAGAAAATAAGGAAAGATGCTCCAACTTCCTTTGAAGGTCGCCGTTAGTATTCTTCATGGCCGAATTTTCCTCTTCTAGTACGCGCAGGTGTTCATGGAGAATGGCCAATTGGTTGTCTATTGGATCTGAAGGCTCGCTGCCTGAAGCCATGTTGATGCTTATGAGTTCGTCGTTGGCTGAATGGGAGCTTTGTTCATTATGAATCGCTAGGGCCCCACGGTGGGCGCCAAACTGTAGACGCTGATTTTCGCCCGATGTCTACAATCGAGATTTCGTAGAGGGGCACTGGCGATCCTGTAAAACAAAGGGGTAGGGTGAAGAGTCTACCCACTGGTGTGGTGGATGTCGTAGGCACTCCGACACCCAAGTCAGTGATGGAAATGAGGAGCTAAAGTCGTAGAACAAGGGACAAAGGTCAGATGTTACCCCCGTGGGTTACCGTGAAGGTGCTAGGTGGGAGGTGAAGAGAACTGTGGAATGAATGTTCTAAGGTTCTGAGTATGAGAGCTTGAGGTTGAATCTCCCACACCTCCTGGAGCCTCGTTTCCTATATATACATGCTCTAGTAACGTTTTCCTTTATTTCCTTTTGAACGCTCGTCTGTCGAGTCATGATAACGGTCGACTTCATGAGGAGCTATTACTGCGTTTTGCCAGTTGTAGGCTGGAACATATGGGTTATGAATGGTGTTTATGAACTTGGACGTTACGTGGGCTGGCCTTTGGATGGTCCTTCGGTTATGGGTGTTGGTGCTCATTGGGCATGGGCCTACATTACATCTTTGGGGTTTGGTTAGGGGGTTTCGAGGGTGCATCTAGTAGTGGTCTTGGAGCAAAAGGTCGAAATTGCCCTCGGACCAAATTTGGCATGTACAGTATTAATCAACAAAAAAGGTAGTGGAAATGCATTGCATTGATATATATATATTGAAATTCTCTACAAGCACTAGCAACAACCAAACTCTATATTCTCAAGAGGGGGTGATTGGGTTATTGTCTTATAATGCAGAATTTGAATTCTTTGCCGATTTTATCTTATTTTATAGATTTAGCTTAGATCGATTTTCTCTATTTCAATATATCACTTATATGCAAGTTTCTAAGCAATAAACATATATATAAATGAAAGCTTGCAATAAGTATAGAGTTAGGGATAGAGAAAATAACATCGTGATTTATAGTGGTTCAGCCAAAAATGCCTACGTCCACTCCCCCAAGCCGCGCTTGAAGATTTCCACTATCAACCGAGTTTTATGTGGCTCACCCGCAGCCAAAAGTTTTACATACTGGGTTCATTCAAAACCTTTACACTTTGAGTTTTAGATAAAGGCTCACTCAAAAACCTCAACTATTAGTTTTAGATAAAGGCTCACTCACAAACCTCTTACAAGTGTTTGAATAAAAGATTTACAAATACACTTGGACACTCACAAAGATAATGAAAATTCTAAGTGTGAGTTGCTTACCCAATTATTCTAAGCTCACTACTAATAAATATGAAGGTGTAGTGTTTGAGCTTGATGTATGGGAGTGTACGAATATGAAGGTTTATAAAACTTTCTGTTTTTGCCTTAGAGTAAAATGCATGAAGGTGTAAAATCAGTGGCAAAAACAAAATTGGGGCTCAATTTATAGTAAAATAAAAATTACCTCAACTTGCCTGTCTGGGACCAGTATGCTTGTCTGAGACCGGTATGCCGGTCTCCAGATACCAGTATGTCGGTCTGGCAAAGCAACTGCTCCTAACGGTAATATTACTGTTTGAATATATCTATTGTGACCGTTATGTGGATCGATATGGTCCTCACCGGTTCTAATGAGCATGCAAAAGCATGAGGCTCACCGGTATGTAAATCGGTATGGTTTATGCCGGTTCCAGTAAGCATGCAAATGTTAGGCTCACTGGTATGGTGATCGGTATGATGCATGCCAGTTTCAATGGCTCTGCAATCTCCAGGAAAACTGGTATGGTAGGCCGGTATGGGCTGTGCCAGTTTCAGAGAGCTTGCAAACAGAGCAGGTCCACTGGTATGCCGTTCTCAATATAAAATACAGGATTTGAAGGTTTAAAATATTTTGTACATGACCCTAATGGATCTATATGAATATTCATGTGTCCTATGAGTTTAGGTACTTATATAAACAATTCATAATACATATAAAGCTTTAAGCTAAGACTAAACAAGATTTTCTTCGTTTTGCTCATAATCTTCACATTCACGCTCTTCACCACCAACATGCTTCGATATTTTTTTTGTAATGTCTCATTAATGTGCGTCGAAGACTTCTAGTGTTGCATCATCAAAATTCATCTTGAGAATATGTCGCTAACAATCTCCCCATTTTTGATGATGGCAACCTTTAAAACTTGTGAAGCTTTGAGAGTCCAAATAGTTGACGATTTTGCTCCCTCTCAATATTAGCTCCCCCTCAATGTGTGTCTCCAATAACTCTATAACACTTAGACAAACACATTAATATAAAATTACTTCCCTTTAATACAAGAGTGATGGTTATATAAGTTTTAATCTCATTCCTATGATTTCTCCCTCTTTGACATTATCAAAAAGAGTGGAGAATCAATAATTAATCAATAATGAGATACCAATATAAGATATGCAATAAACATATGAAAATTTATTTACATGCACACTTAGTATTTTCAATGATTTCTCCCCATTTTCATCTTTTTGCCATATAATGTAAAAATCATACATAGTTCATCAAAATCAATCAATTTAAGCAAATATCCATGCATTTTATTTTCAACTAATTAAAATTAATGTCAATGAATTTTTCATGCTAATAGATCAAATGATTCATATAAATATATCATATAACTTAATAAATCTTGTGTGACACCAATTGATACTAAATGGATTAATTATATGATTTAGGCATATGATGATACCACATGAAAATCAATTGAAAATGCAATTTGCCTAATCACTAGTATGCTTCGAATTTATACCAATAAAAAATATGCATACTTATACAAGTTGGAGGAAACGATACCAATGTTTCCGTAAGTACGGATTTTACCTTTTACCGTTGGATTCACCAATTTTCCAAAATTCATATATCTTTGAGGATTGAGTTTAGATATTCTTCTTGTTGAGCTCTTTCCTCATCTTTTTTGAGTTTTTGGGATCAATTCACAATTTCTCTTTAAGATCCATTCCCAAATCTCCCCTTACAAAATTATTTAAGGGCATTTTGGTACCCCAACATTTCTTGGGTCCATGGGGATTAATTTTGATTCCTTGAGGAATCCATGCATTTACTTTCACATTTTTGTTCATGCACTCAAATATTTTGTGTCTTTTCTTATTTTATGCATGACATGTGATATTTTCATTAATAGCAATATTTGCATGAGAATTAGATGTCTTTACAAAATAGTTCTTTAAAAATTTTCTCTTGATGTAAGGCTTATATCCTAATCATTCTCTTTTATAAACACATTTTTGGGACCAAATAGCATATTGAAGTTTATCTCTCCCAAAGTGAATTTTGCTACAATATTTTACAAATCTATGATATTTTTATTTAATGAAAAATTTTCATTCATAATAGATTCACAATCACATGTACTTGAGCAAGATGGCATGTTAGATATGCTATTTTTAAGTTCTAGTTTTTCATCATTCAAACATGCAATTTCTTTTCCACGCATTTCATTTTTCTCAATAATTAATGCATGATCATTTAATAATAATGAATGCTCATTTTTAGTCATTTTATTTTTCTTTTTAAGTAATTCACATAACTCATGCAATTCATTAAAAGCATCAAGCAATTCATTATATTCAAGAGATGTACCTTTTTTTCTTCGCTTTCAAAGAAGAAGTCATCATTCTCGATTGCCATAAAGGCGAGATTTGTTCTCTCTTTAATTTCTTCCTCAAATGAGCTAGAGTCGTTATCGCTCCAAGTTGCTATCATTGTCTTCTTCTTGGATTTTTCTTTGAGTTTCCTTAGTGGGTAATCGGTAGTTATATGACCCGATTTTTCACGCTCATAGCAAATTAATTTCTTGTGCTTCTGTGGCCCTTTTTCTTCTTTCTTCTCATACATCCTTGATTTTCCTTTAAGTTTTTCGGTTTTGAGGAACTTCTTGAATTTATTTATCATATGTGTGATAAGTAAGGTTTATACCCACTTATTCTGATATCCTAAGCCTATTATTTTGTTATGGTTCGAGTCATTTAGTGTAGTTTATAGTTTATTTTATGTCTTATTTGTAGGAAGCATTAGAACATGAAGAATGGACCAATTACGCGTGTTTCGGGACCTATTGGAAGCATCGGACTCAAGAACAGGTAAAATCAGCATCAGCTGCGCACTGAATTTAAAAAGGCTATAACTTTTGATCTAGAAAGAGTTATGAGACCCATAATATATCAATTTGAATGTACTCAAAGAGATCTAGACACTCATATAAAATCTAGAGAGTTTGGCGCCGCGGTGCCCCGCGCGCACCAGAAACAGGATTTTAGGATTTTTTTTTTTAGATGTTTAATGACTCCAAGGCTTCATTATAAATACATTAGTTCGTCCACAACTCAAAGGGGAGGCTAATACACAGAACAAAACACAGAAACACATATTTTTATATATCCAAGGAGGAGGATTGAAGAGCAACAAGAGGAGAGAAAGGCGGTGACATCCGAAGAGGAAGAGATTTAATTCGGGTTTTATCATCTTATTTCTTTCTTAGAACTCTAAATATTTCCATTAGATTCATGACCTTGTTCTTATTGTTTTTATCTTTTGTCATGAACTAAACTCCTTAATTCTGGAGAATGATGTAAATGATGCTTGAACCTTTGTTTTAATTGTCAATTTTGTTATGAAGTTTTATTAATTTATTTATATAGGATGGAAACCCGGACATAAATTTCATAGCCGATTCCAAATGGAGGGTAGTATGATCTGTACTCGGGATACAACTCCATGTACCACTTGAGTAAACGGCGCATATTTCATTTTATGTTGTTGTGATTTGTTTATTATTCGCTACTTGATTTCTGCATGCTATTGGTTTATGTAATGATGAGATAAAGCGCATGGGCTTAGTAAGTGTTATTAAAGGTCCTATATTTTGAGAGGTTAAAATCCTTTACCACGATGCTTTGCTGCGCCGGATGATGTATATTCGGTTGAATGTGAGATGTGTTCAATCGGGTATCCGAAGTCTGATATTGTAGTCTTTATTTCTTATATGCATCGTGTTATTAGCGTATGGGCTTAGTAAGTGCGATCAAAGGTCATCTAGTTTGAGAGGTTAAAATCATTTACCACGATGCTTTGCCGCGGCGGATAATATATATTTGATTGGATGTGAGATATGTTCAATCGGATACACGAAGTCCGATATCATTGTCTTCATTTTTTTATATATGTATTGTGATGTTTGCGTATGGGCTTAGTAAGTGCGATAAAAGGTCCTCTATTTTGAGAAGTTAAAATCCTTTACCATGATGTTTTGCCGCGCCTTGTAGCCTGTTATTATTTATTAGGTGTCATCTATTCATCCGTTCACGTATGTGTCATGTTGTTTACCTCATTTTGGGGGTCACTGTTGTAACCTCGTTCGAACGCGTTTCAGAACGTCGCACGAACGCATGTTTTCTGTCTCAGTTCGTTCGAACGAGTTTACGAACGCAACTCGAACGCGCATGTATTTTGCCTTATCATGCATCAGGTCTCATTTATGTTCGAACGCGTTTCCGAATGCCATACAAACGTGAGTATTCTGTTTCATTTCCGTTCGAACGCGTTTACGAACGCTACTCAAACGCGAACCTTCTGTTTACCGTTCGAACGCGGATAAGAACATCGCACTAACGCCCACGGTAAACAGGCCATCTTCCATCACATCTCAAGCATGGTTACTCATTTTGTCATTTGCCTTTTTGATTGTTCATGTTCTCGCATTTAGTCATTCATTATGTTCACAAGATTACATGTTCGTTTCCATGATGCATGTTTACACGGTAGTTACCTAATTATGTTTCTGCATTCATCCATTCAACATGTTCATGAAGTTATATGCTCGCCGTTATTCCGATTTGCTTTCATGCGTGATTGTACAATTATTATCTACTGGCATGCCTATGATGGAATGTAATGTGCTTATAACATTGTATGCTAGCCATATTGATCTTTATGCATGCAAATTCGGACATAGATTATATGCAAATAGGTTGTATGGAAACTTTAAAATGTGTTACATGTGAACTTAGATGAACCTTTGATTTATGTATGCGAACTTGGAAATAGATTATCCTTGGAAATATGTTGCTTAGACTTGGTTAGATTATTGCAAAAATCATTTTATTACAGGTGGCATAAGTAAGGGACCATTCCGAACCCAACGGTTTGAGGTCTTCCCTTGCGAGGGGTGAGTGCGGCCTTAAATCTCATTTTCCCGATTCACACCGAGTGGCGACTCCATTATTGTCCGGTTTAGTCCCCGCGGGCTACTTCGTACTCCCAACTAGGTCGCGAGCCTAGAACAGCATGTGTCGCCCAGTTTCTGTGTTCCCACAGTCTGGCGACTCTACTGGGGATAGAGAATCGGCCCCGAAATAATGTCTTGTAATATTATTATTTGTGCTTTAATTAACTGTGTCCACTATGGGTTAAAATGGGTTTAATCAAATGCATATTGTTTAGGCTGGGTAATGGTTTGGTGTCTTCCTTCATTCACTACCTTTCTATAAGGAAAAGGTGTGAAGGCACCTAGATGATCATTTACTTGTAGCCTATTGTGATGGACTAATTTGGAGGACTCGTTGTTTATTCCTGTCACCAAGCGATAAGAGCCTAAGAGGCTATGGTACTTAAGAGAGCCTCGCTCCACCCTCCCTCTAGGGAATCTACAACGAGAAATCCATCTGACAGTCAGTCACACACCATAACTCGTTGGCACGTACCTCAAGGTATAAAAAAGGTGCGCTCATTTAGTCGCTCGAACCCTTGTGTGGGGAGACCTAGTTGTGGGTAATCCTTCGCCAGCGAGAGTCTTTGTCTACACTCCCACAAACCTACACGTAGACCGGAATTGTATGGCCTATAGCAACTGTTTCCTTGTGCTTGTGGACCATCCTCATTTGGATGCAGTTTGACTTCTTGTCAGAAATGCGAACTTGTTGGGCCATTTAAACTGGGACGAGTTCGTATCCTATGATAATTGGGCCAAAAGCTTCTGAAATGTTGATGGGCCACTCTATAGAAATTATTTATGTATGCTTGTGTTTAGGAACATTGTCATTTGGATCTATCCGGACCTTTTGTCATGAGGTATGGGCTTCTTGGGCCATTTAAACTGGGACAAGAGCATATCTTATGATGATTGGGCCAAAAAGCCTCTAAAACGCCAATGGGCCATTATATGTTTGTGTTTAGGAACATTATCATTTGGATATGGTTGGACTTCTTGCCATGAGATGTGAACTTGTTGGGCCATTTAAACTGGGACGAATTCACTCATATGACAGTTAGCCCAAAAAGCTTCTAAAATGGTGATGGGCCGATTTGTGTGAAAATTAAATAAATTATATTCCTTGTATCGCATGTATCTCATTCATCTCATGCATACGTATATCTTGTTAACACCCTCTATGTATAAAAGATATCATAGAGTCCCGTTGGGTTAGGGAAGAGGGAAGACTCACTAAAAGACCGGTAACAGATATGAGTACATCCGATAACGAGTTGTCTCGCATGGACCAACTGGAGAATGGTTTTGCCAAAATTACCGAACAGTTGCAAGCCTTGACTACTGCCATGGAAAATATGGTTGTGCCCCGTGCTGGGGGAAATTCTGAGAATGTGAGGCGTGAGGAGCCTCCGAATGGGTTGGGGGATGATATCCCCACTTTTGATGATGACATGGCAGAATATGCAACAGGCAGAGTGATTGGGTCCCAGGCCGAGATACAGAAACTCTGTGACAAGGTAGAGTCTGTTACCCGTAAGATGAAGGGTAGAGACGAAGACTTACTAGACTATGAGGTGATGACCTTTGAAGAACAGTTGCCAGCTCAGTTCAAAATGCCTGATATGGCCAAGTTCAATGGGAATGGGGACCCGAGGGTCCATCTGCGGCAATATATCTCGGTGATGAGTTCAGTGGGCCTGTCACAGCGCCAAGTCCAAAAGATGTTTGGGATGTCACTCGAGGGGGTACCTGTAGTGTGGTATCACAACCTTGAGAAAAATATTAAGGAATATTGGAGGGAACTAGCTGATGCTTTTCTGAAGCAGTATGTTACAGACTTAGAGATCGACTTGTCACTCCGTGATTTGGAGAACACTAACCAAAAGCCGGAATAAAGCTTCAAGGAGTATATAGACCACTGGAGAAGCCATCTTCTGAAAATGCAGACTCGGCCCTCTGAGAAGGACCAGATAAAGATGATTATCAAGGGTACTAAGCCCTCGATTTATTGCAAGCTGAGGAGGATGACCTTCATGATAACAGATTTTTGACAGTTGAGTGAAACTGTCATGGATTAGAGGAAGAAGATGCTGAGAATAGAAAGTTCTATGGCCAGAATAGAATGACTTTTGGGGGTCTTCTGAGACCAAGCCCACTACTGCCGAGGTCGCTACCGTCAAGAACAGGCGATTCTCCAATCTTGGTAGACCTTTGTCAAACGTGTTTGAAAAACTAAAGGTACAATGACTTCTAAAACCTTTGGAACCTAGGCCATTTCCGAACCTTGTGCCACCGTACCTCAACCTAAACCAGTATTGTTACTTCCATCAAGAAAAAGGCCATGACGCCGACAACTGCACCCGCCTTTGGCATGAGGTCCAAAACCTCATTGACTCCCATAAAATACCCATCCAGAAAAAGAACAACCCAACACACACATGAACCCTCAACTATAAATCCACTCAACCACCCAGGCTTCTTGCATTGAGATAAAGGATAACAGTGAAGAACCATAGGCCAAAGAAGAAGGCAATGTTGCGAATGATGAAGTTATTCCTCCTAGTTTATTTGATCCTGCATTTTTAATATAGATATTGATTTAGTCTACATGTTCGAACCATTTTCTTAAATGATAATAAAGACGTTCATTTCGCTGAATCTCTTCTGCAATATGAGTATATTTGAGAAAAGCATTCACCTTGGTACTATGAAATTCACTGATGTTTAGAACACGGGGAATCCTTGGAATAAGCAACTAGAAAAGATAAGATATCCATTCAGAAATTGGGAAATGGGGGCAGTGAAAATATCAGACTTGGAAGGGAATTAGTTCATCGAGCCGATCAACGTAGATAGATTGAAGCAGTGGCGTGCCTGAGGAAAAGAAGACTGAGCAGTCACCAAGAGAATTGGCAGAAGACCTAACCCGACGGGATAGGAACATTCATGCATGCATACACGTAACACATTTTGCATCCTTTTGTGTTTGTTTTGTTTTCTGTTCACAGGTTTTGAAGAAGAAAAGAGAAAGCGGCAAAGAACAAGCTAATCAGAAACGGTGAAAAGCACAGTATCGGATTCGGGTAATAATCTAAGGGTTGAGGCCCATTTGTGTTTGAGTTTTGGGTATGGCACTCTGGGACGAGGCCCACATTAGTTTCAGTATCAGTCTTGCCGGGTATGGTAATCTGGGGGCGAGGCCCACGTCATTATCAGTATCAGTTTTGCCGGGTATATGGCCATCTGGGGGGCGAGGCCCACGTCATTATCAGTAGCTTGGGGACGAGTCCCAGGGTTGAGGCCCATATCAGTATCAGTCTGGGGGCGAGGCCCACAGTCAGCTCAGTTCGGGAACAAAGCCCATATTCAATATAATTTGGGAACAAGACCCAGGGGAATAAAGCCCAATCTTAACACAGTTCGGGAATAGAGCCTAGAGGAATAAAGCCCACATTCAAAACAGTTTGGGAATAAGGCCTAGGGGAATAAAGCCCTATCTTGACTCAGTTCGGGAGCAAAGCCCAGAGGAATAAAGCTCTCTCTCAGCACAGTTCAGGAATACAGCCCAGGAGAATAAAGCTCTCTCTCAGCACGGTTCGGGAATACAGCCTATGAGAATAAAGCTCTCTCTTAGTACAGTTCGGGAATACAGCCCAGTGGAATAAAGCCCTATCTTGACACAGTTCGGGAATACAGCCCAAGGGAATAAAGCTCTATCTTGACACAGTTCGAGAATACAGCCCAAAGGGGAATAAAGCCATATCTTGACACAGTTCGGGAACAAAGCCCATATTCAATACAATTTGGGAACAAGGCCCAATGGAATAAAGCTCTATCTTAACACAGTTCGGGAACAAGGCCCAAGAGAATAAAGCTCTATCTTGACACAGTTCGGGAACAAGGCCCAGAGGAATAAAGCTCTATCTTAACACAGCGCTCGGGAATAAAGCCCACTTTCAAAGCAGTTCGGGAACAAGGCCCAGGGGAATAAAGCCCATTTTCAAAGCAATTCGGGAACAAGGCCCAAGAGAATAAAGCTATATCTTAACATAGCTCGGGAACAAAGCCTAGGGGAATAAAGCCCACTTTCAAAGCAGTTCGGGAACAAGGCCCAGGGGAATAAAGCCCACTTTCAAAGCATTTTGGGAACAAAGCCTAGAGGGATAAAGCCCACTTTCAAACAGCTCGGGAATAAAGCTCAGTGGAATAAAGCTCTATCTCAACGCAATTCGGGAACAAAGCCCAAAGGTCAAAGCATCTCAGTACAACAGCCAAGTCAAGTGGCAGCTGGCGAGCCAGGTAAGTGAAAATGCATTGCATAACTTTGATAGGATTGTCACTGTTACACATTACATGAGTCCCATCAAAGTGGGGGCGACTGTAGGCACTGTATTTTTGGATATAAGTCTCTATGATGAGTCTCATTTAGAGGCACTACCTTTTATGTCACGCAAGTCGCGGGAAACGGACGTCGGAAGGGGAAATTCAGAACAAGTATGTCATCAGATTCATTTCACAAGTTCACTGTTTTTCGTTCGTGTTGCGTTCGTTACTTCGTTCGAACGACAAGTAGATTGCGGGTGTTCGTGTAGCGTTCGAAGAGGCGTTCGAACGGCGTCGGTATTTCTGATTTTGCTGCTAGCCTCACACCCAAGCCCAATTAGCCCACCAAAGCCCATAAAACACATCCAAATTAATAAAACACATATTTAACACATGGGGAATTAAATAAAATCTAAAAAAATCATATACCAAATTAAAATAAAACATTAAATAAAATCATACCTAATTAAAATCAATCAACAAATAGTATTCCTAATATAAATTATTGTATTCCTAACTTAACAAATATTATGCCTAAACAACACAAATTAAATATATTGACTTCCTAAATTGAACTAATTTTGTCCCCCCTCAATCTTTGGTTTTCCTTGTTTGAAACTAAATCATATCCTAATTAAATACACAAATCCCTCCCTTACTATTTGATCCCTTTCCTTTTTGAATAATCCCATGCAAACCCTAGCTCTTTGCCTATAAAAGAAACCCAAAACCAAAACACTTCCCCCCTAGCATATTGATAAAAACCACAAAAATTCTGCAAGGCATTGACACCCTAGCTCATTCACATAAAAAACTTCTAGTTCATTCACACAAGAAACACCCAAGCTCATTGACACAACTCTCCCTCACTTTCAATAACCAAAAATCACAAACCAAAGAACCCTCATTGCCTTGACCAAAACACATCTCGAACAACCCCTTTACCTCACCAAAACAGCCCCTGAACCACACCACATCACCACCGAAAATCACACCCAAACAGCAGCCCAAATACACCAAGAACATTAGCCTAAATACAGCAAACGTAATGACCAGAAAATGTCACCAAAAGAGCAGCGAAATACAGTAAAAACAGCAGTAAAACAGGGAGAACGACGACTCAAAACAGTGAGACAACGAACGAGAGCAGTGAACCAGTGAACCGGAGGAGTTACAGAGTGTTATCCCTTCCGACGGTCATGTACCGTATATTCGAGTGGTGATTTAAAAGGTTAGACCTGAGGGCACCTTTCTCATTAGTTTATATTCATCTTTTAATTGTTTATTGAATTTTATTTGCATGAGAGTCGTTGCATGATGTATGTTGTGGCCCTTGAATAAAATGAAAAATGTGTCGCCTCTCGTGGTATATAGGATGGAAACCCGGACATAAATTTCATAGCCGATTCCGAATGGATGGTAGTATGATCTGTACTCGGGATACAACTCCATGTACCACTTGAGTAAACGGCGCATATTTCATTTTATGTTGTTGTGATTTGTTTATTATTTGCTACTTGATTTCTGCATGCTATTGGTTTATGTAATGATGAGATAAAGCGCATGGGCTTAGTAAGTGCGATTAAAGGTCCTCTATTTTGAGAGGTTAAAATCCTTTACCACGATGCTTTGCCGCGCCGGATGATGTATATTCGGTTGAATGTGAGATGTGTTCAATCGGGTATCTGAAGTCCGATATTGTTGTCTTTATTTCTTATATGCATCGTGTTATTAGCGTATGGGCTTAGTAAGTGCGATTAAAGGTCCTCTAGTTTGAGAGGTTAAAATCATTTACCACGATGCTTTGCCGCCCCGGATAATGTATATTCGATTGGATGTGAGATATGTTCAATCGGATACACGAAGTCCGATATCATTGTCTTCATTTTTTTTTTATATGTATTGTGTTGTTTGCGCATGGGCTTAGTAAGTGAGATTAAAGGTCCTCTATTTTGAGAGGTTAAAATATTTTACCACGATGCTTTGTCGAACCTTGTAGCCCGTTATTATTTATTAGGTGTCATCTATTCATCTGTTCACGTATGTGTCATGTTGTTTACCGCATTTTGGAGGTCACTGCTGTAACCTCATTCGAACGAGTTTCAGAACACCGCACGAACGCATGTTTTCTGTCTCAGTTCGTTCGAACGTGTTTACGAACGCAACTCGAACGCGCATGTATTTTGCCTTATCATGCATCAGGTCTCATTTCCATTCGAACGCGTTTACGAACGCTACTCGAACGTGAACCTTCTGTTTACCGTTCGAACGCGGATACGAACGCCGCACGAACTCCCACGGTAAACAGGCCATCTTCCATCACATCTCAAGCATGGTTACTCATTTTGTCATTTGCCTTTTTGATTGTTCATGTTCTCGCATTTAGTCATTCATTATGTTCACAAGATTACATGTTCGTTTCCATGATGCATGTTTACACGGTAGTTACCTAATTATGTTTCCGCATTCATCCATTCAACATGTTCATGAAGTTATATGCTCGCCGTTATTCCGATTTGCTTTCATGCGTGATTGTACAATTATTATCTACTGACATGCATATGATGGAATGTAATGTGCTTATAACATTGTATGCTAGCCATATTGATCTTTATGCATGCAAATTCGGACATAAATTATAGGTTGTATGCAAACTTAAAAATGTGTTATATGTGAACTTAGATGAACCTTTGATTTATGCATGCGAACTTGGAAATAGATTATCCTTGGAAATATGTTGCTTAGGCTTGGTTAGATTATTGCACAAATCATTTTATTGAAAGTGGCATAAGTAAGGGACCATTCCGAACCCAACGGTTTGAGGTCTTCCCTTGCGAGGGGTGAGTGCGGCCTTAAATCTCATTTTCCCGGTTCACACCGGGGGCGACTCCATTATTCTCCGGTTTAGTCCCCCGCGGGCTACTCCGTACTCCTAACTAGGCCGCGAGCCTAGAACAACATACGTCGCCCAGTTTCTGTGTTCCCACAGTCTGGCGACTCCACTAGGGATAGAGAATCGGCCCCGAAATAATGTCTTATAATATTATGATTTGTGCTTTAATTAACCGTGTCTACTATGGGTTAAAATGGGTTTAATCAAAGGCATATTGTTTAGGCTCAGTAATGGTTTGGTGTCTTCCTTCATTCAATACCTTTCTATAAGGAAAAGTTGTGAAGGCACCTAGATGATCATTTACTTGTAGCCTATTATGATGGACTAATTTGGAGGACTCGTTGTTTATTCCTGTCACCAAGCGATAAGAGCCTAAGAGGCTAGGGTACTTAAGAGAGCCTCGCTCCACCCTCCCTCTGGGGAATCTACAACGAGAAATCCATCTGACAGTCAGTCACACACCATAACTCGTTGGCACGTACCTCAAGGTATAAAAAAAGGTGCGCTCATTTGGTCGCTCGAACCCTTGAGTGGGGAGACCTAGTTGTGGGTAATCCTTCACCAGCGAGAGTCTTTGTCTACACTCCCGCAAACCTACACGTAGACCGGAATTGTATGGCCTATAGCAAATGTTTCCTTGTGTTTATGGACCATCCTCATTTGGATGCAGTTGGACTTCTTGTCAGAAATGCGAACTTGTTGGGCCATTTAAACTGGGACGATTTCGTATCCTATGACAATTGGGCCAAAAGCTTCTGAAATGTTGATGGGCCACTCTATAGAAATTATTTATGTATGTTTGTGTTTAGGAACATTGTCGTTTGGATCTATACGGACCTTTTGTCATGAGGTATGGGCTTGTTGGGCCATTTAAACTGGGACAAGAGCATATTCTATGATGATTGGGCCAAAAAGCCTCTAAAACGCCAATGGGCCATTATATGTTTGTGTTTAGGAACATTATCATTTGGATACGGTTGGACTTCTTGCCATGAGATGTCAACTTGTTGGGCCATTTAAACTGGGACGAGTTCACTCCTATGACAGTTAGCCCAAAAAGCTTCTAAAATTGGTGATGGGCCGATTTGTGTGAAAATTTTAATAAATTATATTCCCTGTATCGCATGCATCTCATTCATCTCATGCATACGTATATCCTGTTAACACCCTATATGTCCAAAAGATATCATAGAGTCCCGTTGGGTTAGGGAAGAGGAATACTCACTAAAAGACCGGTAACAGATATGAGTACATCCGATAACGAGATGTCTCGCATGGACCAACTGGAGAATGGTTTCGCCAAAATTACCGAACAGTTGCAAGCTTTGACTACTGCCATGGCAAATATGGTTGTGCCCCGTGCTGGGGGAAATTCTGAGAATGTGAGGAGTGAGGAGCCTCCGAATGGGTTGGGGGATGATATCCCCACTTTTGATGATGACATGGCAGAATATGCAACATGCAGAGTGATTGGGTCTCAGGCTGAGATACATAAACTCCGTGACCAGGTAGAGTCTGTTACCCGTAAGATGAAGGGTAAGGACGAAGACTTACTAGACTATGAGGCGATGACCTTTGAAGAACAGTTGCCAGCTCAGTTCAAAATGCTTGTTATGGCCAAGTTCAATGGGAATGGGGACCCCGAGGGTCCATCTGCGGCAATATTTCTCGGTGATGAGTTCAGTGGGCCTGTCACAGCGCCAAGTCCAAAAGATGTTTGGGATGTCACTCGAGGGGGCACCTGTAGTGTGGTATCACAACCTTGAGAAAAATGTTAAGGAATATTGGAGGGAACTAGCTGATGCTTTTCTGAAGCAGTATGTTACAGACTAAGAGATCGACTTGTCACTCCGTGATTTGGAGAACACTAAGCAGAAGCCGGAAGAAAGCTTCAAGGAGTATGTAGACCGCTGGATAAGCCAGCTTCTGAAAATGCAGACTCGGCCCTCTGAGAAGGACCAGATAAAGATGATTATCAATGGTACTAAGCCCTCGATTTATGGCAAGCTGAGGAGGATGACCTCCATGATAGCAGATTTTCGACAGTTGAGGGAAACTGTCAAGGATATAGAGGAAGAAGAGACTGAGAATAGAAAGTTCTATGGCCAGAATAGAAGGACTTTTGGGGGCCTTCTGAGACCAATCCCACTACTGTCGAGGTCGCTACCGTCAAAAACTGGCGATTCTCCAATCTTGGTAGACCTTTGTCAAACGTGTTTGAAAAACTGAAGGTACAAGGACTTCTAAAACCTTTGGAACCTAGGCCATTTCCGAACCTTGTGCCACCGTACCTCAACCTAAACCAGTATTGTTACTTCCATCAAGAAAAAGACCATGACACCGACAACTGCACCCGCCTTAGGCATGAGGTCCAAAACCTCATTGACTCTCATAAAATACCCAATCCATAAAAAGAACAACCCAACACACACATGAACCCTCAACCATAAAGCCACTCAACCACCCAGGCTTCTTGCATTGAGATAAAGGATAACAGTGAAGAACCATAGGCCAATGAAGATGGCAATGTTGCGAATGATGAAGTTATTCCTCCTAGTTTATTTGATCCTGCATTTTTAATATAGACATTGATTTAGTCTACATGTTCGAACCATTTTCTTAAATGATAATAAAGACGTTCATTTCGCTGAATCTCTTCTGCATTATGAGTATATTTGAGAAAAGCATTCAACCTTGGTACTAGGAATTCATCGATGTTTAGAACACGGGGAATCCTTGGAATAAGCAAGCAGAAAAGATAAGATAGCCATTCAGAAATTGGGAAATGGGGGCAGTGAAAATATCAGACTTGGAATGGAATTAGTTCACCGAGCCGATCAACGTAGACAGATTGAAGCAGTGGCGTGCCTGAGGAAAAGAAGACTGAGCAGTCACCAAGAGAATCGGCAGAAGACCTAACCCGATGGGATAGGAACATTCATGCATGCATACACGTAACACATTTTGCATCCTTTTGTGTTTGTTTTGTTTTGTGTTCACAGGTTTTGAAGAAGAAAAGAGAAAGCGGCAAAGAACAAGCTAATCAGAAACGGTGAAAAGCACAGTATCGGATTCGGGTAATAATCACAGGGTTGAGGCCCATTTGTGTTTGAGTTTTGGGTATGGCACTCTGGGGCGAGGCCCACATTAGTTTCAGTATCAGTCTTGCCGGGTATGGCAATCTGGGGGCGAGGCCCACTTCATTATCAGTAGCAGCCTTGCCGGGTATGGCAATCTGGGGGCGAGGCCCACGTCATTATCAGTATCAGTCTTGCCGGGTATGGCCATCTAGGGGACGAGGCCCATGTCATTATTAGTAGCTTGGGGACGAGTCCCAGGGTTGAGGCCCATATCAGTATCAGTCTGGGGGAGAGGCCCACAGTCAGCTCAGTTCGGGAACAAAGCCCATATTCAATACAATTTGGGAACAAGGCCCAGGGGAATAAAGCCCAATCTTAACACAGTTCGGGAATAGAGCCTAGAGGAATAAATCCCACATTCAAAACAGTTCGGGAATAAGGCCTAGGGGAATAAAGCCCTATCTTGACTCAGTTCGGGAGTAAAGCCCAGAGGAATAAAGCTCTCTCTCAGTACAGTTCGGGAATACAGCCCAGGAGAATAAAGCTCTCTCTCAGCACGGTTCGGGAATACAGCCAATGAGAATAAAGCTCTCCCTCAGTACAGTTCGGGAATGCAGCCCAGGGGAATAAAGCCCTATCTTGACACAGTTCGGGAATACAGCCCAAGGGAATAAAGCTCTATCTTGACACATTTCGAGAATACAGCATAAGGGGAATAAAGCCATATCTTGACACAGTTCGGGAACAAAGCCCATATTCAATACAATTTGGGAACAAGGCCCAATGGAATAAAGCTCTATCTTAACACAGTTCGGGAATACAGCCCAAGAGAATAAAGCTCTATCTTAACACAGTTCGGGAACAAGGCCCAAGAGAATAAAGCTCTATCTTGACACAGTTCGGGAACAAGGCCCAGAGGAATAAAGCTCTATCTTAACATAGCTCGGGAATAAAGCCCAGGGGAATAAAGCCCACTTTCAAAGCAGTTCGGGAACAAGGCCCAGGGGAATAAAGCCCATTTTCAAAGCAATTCGGGAACAAGGCCCAAGGGAATAAAGCTCTATCTTAACATAGTGTAGGCATTGCATTTTTGCATGTGAAACCCAATGATGAGTCTCATTTGGAGGCACTACCTTTTGAGTCACGAAAGCCGCGGGAAACAGATATCGGAAGGGGAAATTCAGAATAAACAAGTTCACTGTCTTCGTTAGTGCTGTGTTCGTTACTTCGTTCGAACGGCAAACAGATTGCGGGTGTTCGTGTCACGTTCGAGGAAGCGTTTGAACGGTGTCGGTAATTCTGGTTTTGCTGCTAGCCTCACACCCAGCCCATTTAGCTCCCCAAAGCCCATAAAACACATCCCAAATTAAATAAATAAATATTAATTTAAACATTAAAAATTAAATAAAATATTTAAACCATTTACCAATTAAATAAAATATTTACCTAACTTAAACTAAAATCATGCCTAATTTAAATAATTTGAATATATTATATACTAAAACTAAAAAGAAGATATGCCTAATTAAAATCAATCCTAACCAATTAAAACCTATCATATATTTGACTTCCTAATCTAATAAGATAATTACCAATCTAAAATATTTGTATTCCTAAACCAACACAAATTAAATATTACAACTTCCTAATTTAAAATATTTTGTCCCCCCTCAATCTTGTGTATACCTTTCTTAGGAATCCTAATTGAATACCAAATCCTTTCTTTGTGAGACAAGAAGAAAACCCTAGACATCTTCTATATAAACAACCCCTAACCAAAGCCATTGCCCCCTTGACACACATAATTCACACCCAAACTCTCTCTAATCTCTTACAATTCACGGTATTACATCTTCTAGATAATGTCGTGGCTGCCTTGGAGATACAACCTTTCACAAGGTTTCAGGTGTCAGCTACTTTTGAGGAATAGGTGGATCCTAGGGTGGCTAGGATTATGGAGAAAATGAAATTTGAACCAGATGAAGGTTCAAAATTGCCAGATTTCAGAGGACAGACCACTCGGAAAGGTTTAGGGTATAAGTCTGATGAAGAAAAGCCAAGGTCAAGAAAAAGGGCCTGAAACTGATGGAATGTTTTGTGAAAGCTTCAGGATATCAAAGGGAGCCTGAACCTGTGGAAGTTAATGGAATTGTGGTACCGGGATTTGAGATCTTCCAGGATTTGTTGGGTGAGAAGCCGCTGGTTAAAAAGCTGTGGAAGCAGAGAATTGGGAAGAAGAATTGATGAAGTTGGAAAGCCTGACTCTGGGAGAGGACGAAAAGCCTGAGGAAGATCTGATTGCAGAGGAAGAAGTGTCTATAGATGATGAAGACATTTACCTTCCTGATTTGTTTGAATGTACTTCCGCATTATCCAATAATAAAGACATTTCTTTTGCTTACTTGCCTGAGTCATTTCCATTTGCTCTGCACGAATCAAGCATATTTGATATCAGTTCAGCCAGAACTACTGCATTTAACTTGGGTACACTTGAGAACCCCAAGGAAATTCTGATTGCAAGTGAAGTAACCACCGGAGAGAGGGAGAAACTAGAAGAAGTGTTGGTCAGATATGCCAAAGTGTTTGCTTGGTCCTATGAGGACATGCCTGGGGTAGACAGAAACATTGCCCAGCACACGATACCAACTTATCCGAATATGAGGCCAATAAAACAGAAACTCCGACGGATGAGACCAGAATGGGCTGAGAAAGTCAGAGAGGAAGTTAAGAAACAGATAGATGTGGGGTTCCTGGAAGTAGTAAAATATCCCGAGTGGTTGGCTAATATAGTGCCGGTGCCGAAGAAAGATGGGAAGGTCAGAATGTGTGTAGACTACAGAGATCTCAACAAGGCTTGTCCGAAAGATGATTTTCCTCTGCCGCATATAGATGTTCTGGTTGATAGTGTGGCTTTATCTGCTATGTATTCATTTGCATATGGATTTTCAGGTTACAATCAGGTTCTCATGGCTGAGGAAGATAAACACAAGACTTGCATTTGTTACCGAGTGGGGTACTTATTGTTACAAGGTTATGCCGTTTGGGCTTAAGAATGCGGGGGCTACCTATCAGCGGATGGCCACCACACTTTTCCACGACTTAATGCACAAAGAGATTGAGGTGTATGTGGATGACATGATGGTGAAATCAGAAACAAGAGTTGGGCATATTGAAGCACTGGAAAGGTTCCTTCAGAGAGTTGACAGATATAACATGCGGCTAAATCCCAAGAAATGTGTGTTTGGGGTGACATCAGGGAAATTGCTTGGTCATACAGTGGGAATGGGCGGAATAGAGGTAGACTCCGAGAAGATCAAGGCAATCACAGAAATGCCTACACCGAATACAGAGAAAGAAGTCAGAGCATTCTTGGGAAAGATTCAGTACATCAGTCGGTTCATCGCCAAGTTGACATCAGTATGTGAGTCTATCTTCAAACTGTTGAGAAAAGATCAGCCAGTGAGATGGAATGAACAGTGTCAGACAGCCTTCGACAAGATCAGAGAGTACTTGGTAAAGCCTCCTGTATTGAAACCTCCGAGGCCGGGCAGACTTTTGATATTGTATTTGGATATAGAGTCAGAAGCACTGGGGGCAATGATGGTACATGCAGATGAGACAGGGGTAGAACATGCAGTCTATTATCTAAGTAAGAAGATGCTCCCGTATGAGGCTCGGTATCAAGAAGTTGAGAAGATCTGTCTTGCAGTGGTATGGGCTTCCAGAAAATTGCGGCATTACTACCAGTCATACAAGATCCAGGTAGTGGCAAAGGAGAATCCTCTGAAGTATCTTCATTCGGTGCCTTCACTAGTGGGAAAGTTGGGCAGATGGTTGGTATTGTTGACAGAGTTTGACATTGAATATCTCACCTCCAAAGTGATCAAAGGGCGAGCAGTAGCGGAGTTTCTGGCAATGCAACCTATTGATGGGGATCAGTATAAGTTTGAATTTCCAGATGAAGAGATCCAAGCAATAACAGTTCAGAGATAGAAGATGTATTTCGACGGAGCAGTGAATTACAAGGGAGCTGGAATTGGAATCGTGATAGTAACCCCCGAAGGGGAGACTTTGCCTTTAGCCAAGAGGTTGACATTCAGAGTGACTAATAACATGGACGAGTATGAAGCATGTGCTTTTGGTTTGACAGCATTGATAGCCTTGAAGGCCGGGAGTGTGGAAGTCTACGGAGATTCTATGTTAGTAGTCCAGCAGATGCGAGGAGAATGGGAATTGAGAGAAGAACGGTTGAAACCTTACCTTTTTCACCTCAGAAAGTTGGCACAGGTTATCCCCGAGTGTCAGTTTCAGCACTTACCGAGAGAAGAGAATCAGATGGCAGATGCATTGGCTACACTTGCAGCAACTTGGGAAAATCCAGAAAAGTTAGTGATGAGACCGTTGATACTGACAACAGCGAGCAGACCTGTTTATGAGACAGAAAGAATTCAGGGAGTTGAGGTCGACGATGGAAAACCTTGGTATTATGACATCCAGAGGTATTTGGAATATGGTGAACTCCCGGAAGGGGCAGGCAGAAAAGACAGAATAGTCATTCAGAAGTTGGCTTCCCAGTATGTAATCTTAAAAGGGGAACTGTACAAAAGGCAAGCAAACGGCATTCAGTTGAAATGTTTGAGAAAAGAAGAAGCTCAGAAAGTGATGGAAGAGGTACATGTCGGGGTATGTGGTCCGCACATGAATGGGTTGAACTTGTCCCGCAAGATAGTGAGACAGGGGTTTTATTGGTCGACTATGGAGACAGACTGCGCAAGGATGGTAAAGCACTGTCAGGACTGTCAGATACATGGAAATCTGAGTCATCTGCCGCATACAGAGTTGCACGGGCTGTCAGAGCCATGGCCGTTCTCAGCATGGGGGATTGACATGATCGGGAAAATTCGACCGAATGCATCTAATGGGCATCGCTTCATAGTAGTAGCAGTGGATTACTTCTCAAAATGGGTAGAAGCTGAGTCGTTCCGGAACGTTACAGCAAAACAGATGGCCAAGTTCATAGCACGGAACCTCATTTGTCGGTATGGTATGCCGCACCACGTGGTCACGGACAATGGGGTACAGTTTCAATGAGAGACAAAGACAATGCTGCAAAAGTACGGGATAGGCCATCATAAGTCATCATCTTACAGGCCACAAGCGAATGGGGCAGTTGAGGAAGCCAACAAGACTGTAAAGACAATTCTGGCTAAGATGACAGAGAACTGCAGGGATTGGGCTGAGAGACTACCGTATGCTTTGTGGGGGTACAGAACGTCAGTCAGAACGGCGACGGGTGCAACACCTTACTCTTTAGTGTACGGGATGGAGGCGGTACTGCCAGTAGAAATGGAAATACAGTCTATGAGGGTATTAGTAGAGACAGAGTTACCTGAGTCAGAATGGGCCGCACAGAGATTTGATCAGTTAGTACTTCTGGACGAGAAAAGGATAAGAGCCTTACATCACATGCAGTTGTATCAGAAGAGACTAGCCCGGGCCTTCAACAAGAAAGTACGTCCCACAAAGATCAGAAAGGGTGATTTGGTACTTAAGCAGTCGATGCCGTCGACGACAGATCCGAGAGGGAAATTCAGGCCTAATTGGGAAGGACCTTACATCGTTCAGAAAGTCATGGGAAATGGAGCAGTGAAGTTGTCAGACCTCGAGGGGAATGAATTCACAGAACCAATCAATGTCGACAGGTTGAAGTTGTACTTTGCTTGAGAAGACTTGGTCGCCAGTGGAAGACCTAACCCAACGGAATAAGAAAACTCCTGCATACATGCATACACGTAACCTATATTGCATATTTTTGTGTTTGTTCTGTTTTGTGTAAACAGGTGTTGAAGACGGAAGAGAGCGAGCAGTAAGCCAATCAGAGATAGTAAAAGCACAGTATTTGATATGGGCAGTAATCTGAAGATTGAGGTCCCAATGAAGTTAAGTTCCGGGTATGGGTCTCGGAGGGCGAAGTCCACATCACATCATATTAGCTTGGGGGCGAAGCCCATATCGGCTGAGGAGCGAGGCTCCACATTGTACCAGCTTGGGGGCAAGGCCCATATCGGTTGGGGAGCGAGGCTCCACATCACATCATGTCAGCTTGGGGGCGAAGCTCATATCGGCTGAGGAGCGAAGCTCCACATCATCATCATTTTCGGGATGCGTCCCAGGGTCGAGGCCCATATTTTGCCAGCGGTATTGGGATGCGTCCCAGGGTCGAGGCCCCCGTTGTCGGTTGAAGCTATTGAGATGCGTCCCAGGATCGAGGTCCACTGCATCATCATTTTCGGGATGCGTCCCAGGGTCGAGGCCCATATTTTGTCAGCGGTATTGGGATGCGTCCCAGGGTCGAGGCCCCCGTTGTCGGTTGCAGCTATTGGGATGCGTCCCAGGATCGAGGTCCACTGCATCATCATTTTCGGGATGCATCCCAGGGTCGAGGCCCATATTTTGTCAGCGGTATTGGGATGCGTCCCAGGGTCGAGGCCCCGTTGTCGGTTGTAGCTATTGGGATGCGTCCCAGGATCGAGGCCCACACCATCAGCAGTATCGAGATGCGTCTCAGGATCGAGGTCCACTGCAGTATCAGCTCAGCTCGAGACATCTAGCTAGCCAGGTCAGTAAAAATGCATTGCATAGACTTTGATAGGACTGTCACTCTCACACACTGCACAAGCCCCATCAAAGTGGGGGCGACTGTAGGCATTGCATTTTTGCATGTGAAACCCGATGATGAGTCTCATTTGGAGGCACTACCTTTTGAGTCACGAAAGCCGCGGGAAACGAATATCGGAAGGGGAAATTCAGAATAAACAAGCTCACCGTCTTCGTTAGTGCTGCGTTCGTTACTTCGTTCGAACGGCAAACAGATTGCGGGTGTTCGTGTCGCGTTCGAGGAAGCGTTCGAACGGTGTCTGTAATTCTGGTTTTGCTGCTAGCCTCACACCCATCCCATTTAGCTCCCCAAAGCCCATAAAACACATCCCAAATTAAATAAATAAATATTAATTTAACATTAAACATTAAATAAAATATTTAAACCTTTTACCAATTAAATAAAATATTTACCTAACTTAAACTAAAATCATGCCTAATTTAAATAATTTGAATATATTATATACTAAAACTAAAAGAAGATATGCCTAATTAAAATCAATCCTAACCAATTAAAACCTATCATATATTTGACTTCCTAATCTAATAAGATAATTACCAATCTAAAATATTTGTATTCCTAAACCAACACAAATTAAATATTACAACTTCCTAATTTAAAATATTTTGTCCCCCCTCAATCTTGTGTATACCTTTCTTAGGAATCCTAATTGAATACCAAATCCTTTCCTTGTGAGACAAGAAGAAAACCCTAGACATCTTCTATATAAACAACCCCTAACCAAAGCCATTGCCCCCTTGACACACATAATTCACACCCAAACTCTCTCTAATCTCTTACAATTCACGGTATTAGAACCATAACAAGTAAAGAATAATTCTCTTCATCTCACCCTCTCTTGGCCGAGAACCATACATCCACCACAAGCAATAACCCTCCTTAGCCAAATCAAAACATTCCCCTCCTGCACCGAGAACACATCCCCCCATACAGCCCTTACAACCATTAAAACACCCCCCTAACAAACACTCAAAAACAGCCCCAGAATTACCTTAAAACAGCAGCCCAAATCCTTAAAAAACAGTAATATAAAAACTGCATAGATAATCTTAAAAATAATCACATACAACTGCACTAAGAACCCACACAAACTTGGAAGAGTTCATTGAAAACATTAAAACAGGTGGCCCGAGCAGTGAGCAGCAACAGAGGCCGAACAGGAGCAGAACGGAGTTCGAACCGCAAGCAAAACAGCAAAGCAGTGAGCTAGGACGCTGAACCAGTGAACCAGAAAAGTTGCGGAGCTTTACCCCTTCCGATCTTCGTGAAACGCGAGTCCGAGAGACGGCTTAAAAGTTTAGACCTGAGGGTACTTTTCACACCCATCTCTACGTGATTTTTGTTGCTTATTTTTGATTATATTTTACTTATTCGTTGAATCATGTTTATGTATGATGTATGTTGTGGGTATGGGATGAATGAGAAATGTGTTAACTCTCGCGGTATATCGGATGGAAACCCGGACATAAATTTCATAGCCGATTCCGAATGGACGGTAATATGATCTGTACTCGGGACACAACTCCACGTACCGCTTGAGTAAACGGCACTATCTTTTGCCTTGTGTTGCTTTGGTTTGTTTATTTTTCGTCACTTGAATTCTGTATGTTGTTTATTTATGCATGATTCAATCAAGCGCATGAGCTTTGAGTTAGTCCAAAGGTCCTCTATTTGAGAGACGAAGAGCCGAAAAGGCCACCTTTGTGACACTACTTCTGCCGCGCCGGTTGATGTGTGTTCGGTTGGATGCAAGATACGTTCAATCGGGCATACTTAGTTTGATATTATTGATTTTATCTTTTTTATGCATGGTTCAATCAAGCGCATGGGCTTAGTAAGTGGAATGAAAGATCCCTTATGGGGAGGGGTTAAAACCCTTTACCACGATGCTTTGCCACGCCGGTTGATGTGTGTTCGGATTGGATGTAAGATGTGTTCAATCGGGCATCTACTTGGTTTTGATATGATTGGCTCTATTTTTGTATGTGTGATATGACGCGCATGGGCTTAGTATGTTGGTCTAAAGGTCCTCTCTTTGAGAGACCAAGAGCCCCAAAAGGCCACCTTTACGGCAGTACTTCGCCGCGCCCCTTTATTTTGTTGTTCATGTATTGCGTCCCATTTCATGCATCAGGTATGTTCCCGTTCGAACGCGCTTACGAACGCAACTCGAACGCGCATACATTTTGCCTTATCATGCATCAGGTCTCATTTCTGTTCGAACGCGTTAACAAACGCCATACGAACGTGAGCATTCTGTTTCATTTCCGTTCGAACGCGTTAACAAACGTCATACGAACGTGAGCATTCTGTTTCATTTCCGTTCGAACGCGTTAACAAACGCCATACGAACGGGAGCATTCTGTTTCATTTCCGTTCGAACGCGTTTACGAACGCTACACGAACGCGAACACACTGAACTGAGACATATTCATCACATGCCACGTATAATTGTTTCTTAGGTGATTTTTATGGAACCACACATAGTCATTCTTCTTATCTTGGTGCACATAATAATGAAAAGCATGTTTATTCCATTAGTTGCGTCGTTTGCCTTAGTCTTGATTTAACGCATTACGATTCATATGTCTATGCCATGATGACTTTGGAGTATTATTTCTTGTGATATATCGGATGGAAACTCAGACATAAATTCCGTAGCCGATTCCGAATGAACGGTAATGCGGTCTGTACTTGGGATACAATTCCACGTATCACTTGGAAGAATGCTCACATGTATGCTTGTGCGGATATTATGTATGCTGGTGTTTTCATGAATATGATATGCTGAATGAAGTTGTATGTTCATTGTTACCTTGAGGTATTTTGTTAGACATGTGTTATTAGATATGAGATATATGCGAAATGTATGTATGAGTGTTATTTTGTACCCATGAATATAGAAGCATGATATCCTTAGGAATAAGTTTTACTTAAGCCTGATTAAATTATTATGTAAATCCTTTCATTAAAATGGCATAAGTAAGGGACCATTCCGAACCCAACGGTTTGAGGTCTTCCCTTGCGAGGGGTGAGTGCGGCCTTAAATCTCATTTTCCCGGTTCACACCGGGTGGCGACTCCATCATTCTCCGGTTTAGTCCCCCGTGGCTACTCCGTACTCCCGACCAGGCCGCGAGCCCGGGACAGCATGCGTCGCCCCAGATTTCTGTGTTCCCACACATAGCTCGGGAATAAAGCCTATGGGAATAAAGCCCACTTTCAAAGCAGTTCGGGAACAAGGCCCAGGGGAATAAAGCCCACTTTCAAAGCAGTTTGGGAACAAAGCCTAGAGGGATAAAGCCCACTTTCAAACAGCTCGGGAATAAAGCTCAGTGGAATAAAGCTCTATCTCAACGTAATTCGGGAACAAAGCCCAAAGGTCAAAGCATCTCAGCAAACAGCCAAGTCAAGTGGCAGCTGGCGAGCCAGGTAAGTGAAAATGCATTGCATAACTTTGATAGGATTGTCATTGTTACACATTACATGAGTCCCATCAAAGTGGGGGCGACTGTAGGCACTGCATTTTTGGATATAAGTCTCTATGATGAGTCTCATTAGAGGCACTACCTTTTATGTCACGCAAGTCGCGGGAAACGGACGTCGGAAGGGGAAATTCAAAACAAGTATGTCATCGGAGTCATTTCACAAGTTCACAGTTTTCGTTCGTGTTGCGTTCGTTACTTCGTTCAAACGACAAGTAGATTGCGGGTGTTCGTGTAGCGTTCGAAGAGGCGTTCGACCGGCGTCGGTATTTCTGGTTTTGCTGCTAGCCTCACACCCAAGCCCAATTAGCCCACCAAAGCCCATAAAACACATCCAAATTAATAAAACACATATTTAACACATGGGGAATTAATAAAATCTAAAAAAATCATATACCAAATTAAAATAAAACATTAAATAAAATCATACCTAATTAAATCATCAACAAATAGTATTCCTAATATAAATTATTGTATTCCTAACTTAACAAATATTATGCCTAAACAACACAAATTAAATATATTGACTTCCTAAATTGAACTAATTTTGTCCCCCCCCCCTCAATCTTTGGTTTTCCTTGTTTGAAACTAAATCATCCTAATTAAATACACAAATCCCTCCCTTACTATTTGATCCCTTTCCTTTTTGAATAATCCCATGCAAACCCTAGCTCTTTGCCTATAAAGAAACCCAAAACCAAAACACTTCCCCCCTAGCATATTGATAAAAACCACAAAAATTCTGCAAGGCTTTGACACCCTAGCTCATTCACACAAAAAACTCATAGTTCATTCACACAAAAACACCCAAGCTCATTGACACAACTCTCACTCTCCCCCACTCTCAATAACCAAAAATCACAAACCAAAGAACCCACATTGCCTTGACCAAAACACATCCCGAACAACCCATTTACCTCACCAAAACAGCCCCCGAACCACACCATAACACCACCGAAAATCACACCCAAACAGCAGCCCAAATACACCAAGAACATTAACCTAAATACAGAAAATGTAGTGACTAGAAAACGTCACCAAAAGAGCAGTGAAATACAGTAAAAACAGCAGCAAAACAGGGAGAACGACGACTCAAAACAGTGAGACAACGAACGAGAGCAGTGAACCAGTGAACCGGAGGAGTTACGGAGTGTTAGCCCTTCCGACGGTCGTGTACCGTACATCCGAGAGGTGATTTAAAAGGTTAGACCTGAGGGCACCTTTCTCATAGTTTATATTCATCTTTTAATTGTTTATTGAATTTTATTCGCATGAGAGTCGTTGCATGATGTATGTTGTGGCCCTTAAATAAAATGAAAAATGTGTCGCCTATCGTGGTATATAGGATGGAAACCCGGACATAAATTTCATAGCCGATTCCGAATGGACGGTAGTATGATCTGTACTCGGGATACAACTCCATGTACCACTTGAGTAAACGGCGCATATTTCATTTTATGTTGTTGTGATTTGTTTATTATTCGCTACTTGATTTCTGCATGCTATTGGTTTATAATGTGAGATAAAGCGCATTGGCTTAGTAAGTGCGATTAAAGGTCCTCTATTTTGAGAGGTTAAAATCGTTTACCACGATGCTTTGCCGCGCCGGATGATGTATATTCGGTTGAATGTGAGATGTGTTCAATCGGGTATCCGAAGTCCGATATTGTTGTCTTTATTTCTTATATGGATCGTGTTATTAGCGTATGGGCTTAGTAAGTGCGATTAAAGGTCCTCTAGTTTGAGAGGTTAAAATCCTTTACCACGATGCTTTGCCGTGCCGGATAATGTATATTCGATTGGATGTGAGATATGTTCAATCGGATACACGAAGTCCGATATCATTGTCTTAATTTTTTTTATATATGTATTGTGTTGTTTGCGCATGGGCTTAGTAAGTGAGATTAAAGGTCCTCTATTTTGAGAGGTTAAAATCTTTTACCACGATGCTTTGTCGCGCCTTGTAGCCCGTTATTATTTATTAGGTGTCATCTATTCATCCGTTCACGTATGTGTCATATTGTTTACCATATTTTGGGGGTCACTGTTGTAACCTCGTTCTAACGCGTTTCAGAACACCGCACGAACCCATGTTTTCTGTCTCAGTTCGTTCGAACGCGTTTACGAACGCAACTCGAACGCACATGTATTTTGCCTTATCATGCATCAGGTCTCATTTTTGTTCGAAAGCGTTTACGAACGCTACTCGAACGCGAACCTTCTGTTTACCGTTTGAACGCGGATACGAACGCCGCACGAACTCCCACGGTAAACAGGCCATCTTCCATCACATCTCAAGCATGGTTACTCATTTTGTCATTTGCCTTTTTGATTGTTCATGTTCTCCTCGCATTTAGTCATTCATTGTGTTCACAAGATTACATGTTCGTTTCCATGATGCATGTTTACACGGTAGTTACCTAATTATGTTTCCGCATTCATCCATTCAACATGTTCATGAAGTTATATGCTCGTCGTTATTCCAATTTGCTTTCATACGTGATTGTACAATTATTATCTACTGACATGCATATGATGGAATGTAATGTGCTTATAAATTTTATGCTAGCCATATTGATCTTTATGCATGCAAATTCGGACATAGATTATATGCAAATAGGTTGTATGCAAACTTAAAAATGTGTTACATGTGAACTTAGATGAACCTTTGATTTATGCATGCGAACTTGGAAATAGATTATCCTTGGAATATGTTGCTTAGGCTTGGTTAGATTATTGCACAAATCATTTTATTGAAAGTGGCATAAGTAAGGGACCATTCCGAACCCAACGGTTTGAGGTCTTCCCTTGCGAGGGGTGAGTGCGGCCTTAAATCTCATTTTCCCGGTTCACACCGGGGGGCGACTCCATTATTCTCCGGTTTAGTCCCCCGCGGGCTACTCCGTTCTCCCAACTAGGCCGCGAGCCTAGAACAACATGCGTCGCCCAGTTTCTGTGTTCCCACAGTCTGGCGACTCCACTAGGGATAGAGAATCGGCCCCGAAATAATATCTTATAATATTATGATTTGTGCTTTAATTAATTGTGTCTACTATGGGTTAAAATGGGTTTAATCAATTGCATATTGTTTAGGCTCTGTAATGGTTTGGTGTCTTCCTTCATTCACTACCTTTCTATAAGGAAAAGCTGTGAAGGCACCTAGATGATCATTTACTTGTAGCCTATTGTGATGGACTAATTTGGAGGACTCGTTGTTTATTCCTGTCACCAAGCGATAAGAGCCTAAGAGGCTAGGGTACTTAAGAGAGCCTCGCTCCACCCTCCCTCTGGGGAATCTACAACGAGAAATCCATCTGACAGTCAGTCACACACCATAAATCATTGGCACGTACCTCAATGTATAAAAAAGGTGCGCTCATTTGGTCGCTCGAACCCTTGAGTTGGGGAGACCTAGTTGTGGGTAATCCTTCGCCAGCGAGAGTCTTTGTCTACACTCCCGCAAACCTACACGTAGACCGGAATTGTATGGCCTATAGTAAATGTTTCCTTGTGTTTGTGGACCATCCTCATTTGGATGCAGTTGGACTTCTTGTCAGAAATGCGAACTTGTTGGGCCATTTAAACTGGGACGAGTTCGTATCCTATGACAATTGGGCCAAAGGCTTCTGAAATGTTGATGGGCCACTCTATAGAAATTATTTATGTATGCTTGTGTTTAGGAACATTGTCGTTTGGATCTATTCGGACCTTTTGTCATGAAGTATGGGCTTGTTGGGCCATTTAAACTGGGACAAGAGCATATTCTATGATGATTGGGCCAAAAAGCCTCTAAAACGCCAATGGGCCATTATATGTTTGTGTTTAGGAAATTATCATTTGGATACGGTTGGACTTCTTGCCATGAGATGTCAACTTGTTGGGCCATTTAAACTGGGACGAGTTCACTAATATGACAGTTAGCCCAAAAGCTTCTAAAATGGTGATGGGCTGATTTGTGTGAAAATTTTAATAAATTATATTCCTTGTATCGCATGCATCTCATGCATATGTATATATCCTGTAACACCCTATATGTCCAAAAGATATCATAGAGTCCCGTTGGGTTAGGGAAGAATGAAGACTCACTAAAAGACCGGTAACAGATATGAGTACATCCGATAACGAGATGTCTCGCATGGACCAAATGGAGAATGGTTTCGCCAAAATTACCAAACAGTTGCAAGCTTTGACTACTGCCATGGCAAATATGGTTGTGCCCCGTGCTGGGGGAAATTCTGAGAATGTGAGGCGTGAGAAGCCTCCGAATGGGTTGGGGGATGATATCCCCACTTTTGATGATGACATGGCAGAATATGCAACAGGCAGAGTGATTGGGTCTCAGGCCGAGATACAGAAACTTTAAGACCAGGTAGAGTCTGTTACCCGTAAGATGAAGGGTAAGGACGAAGACTTACTAGACTATGAGGCGATGACCTTTGAAGAACAGTTGCCAGCTTAGTTCAAAATGCCTGATATGGCCAAGTTCAATGGGAATGGGGACCCGAGGGTCCATCTGCGGCAATATGTCTCGGTGATGAGTTCAGTGGGCCTGTCACAGCGCCAAGTCCAAAAGATGTTTGGGATGTCACTCGAGGGGGCACCTGTAGTGTGGTATCACAACCTTGAGAAAAATGTTAAGGAATATTGGAGGGAACTAGCTGATGCTTTTCTGAAGCAGTATGTTACAGACTTAGAGATCGACTTGTCACTCCGTGATTTGGAGAACACTAAGCAGAAGCCGGAAGAAAGCTTCAAGGAGTATGTTGACCGCTGGAGAAGCCAGTTTCTGAAAATGCGGACTCGGCCCTCTGAGAATGACCAGATAAAGATGATTATCAAGGGTACTAAGCCCTCGATTTACGGCAAGCTGAGGAGGATGACCTCCATGATAGCAGATTTTTGACAATTGAGAGAAACTGTCATGGATATAGAGGAAGAAGAGGCTGAGAATATAAAGTTCTATGGCCAGAATAGAAGAACTTTTGGGGGGCCTTCTGAGACCAAGCCCACTACTGCCGAGGTCGCTACCGTCAAGAACAGGCGATTCTCCAATCTTGGTAGACCTTTGTCAAACGTGTTTGAAAAACTGAAGGTACAAGGACTTCTAAAACCTTTGGAACCTAGGCCATTTCCGAACCTTGTGCCACCCTACCTCAACCTAAACCAGTATTGTTACTTCCATCAAGAAAATGACCATGACACCGACAACTGCACCCGCCTTAGGCATGAGGTCCGAAACCTCATTGACTCCCATAAAATACCCAATCCATAAAAAGAACAACCCAACACACACATGAACCCTCAACCATAAAGCCACTCAACCACCCAGGCTTCTTGCATTGAGATAAAGGATAACAGTGAAGAACCATAGGCCAAGGAAGATGGCAATGTTGCGAATGATGAAGTTATTCCTCCTAGTTTATTTGATCCTGCATTTTTAATATAGACATTGATTTAGTCTACATGTTCGAACCATTTTCTTAAATGATAATAAAGACGTTCATTTCGCTGAATCTCTTCTACAATATGAGTATATTTGAGAAAAGCATTCAACCTTGGTACTATGAAATTCACTGATGTTTAGAACACGGGGAATCCTCGGAATAAGCAAGCAGAAAAGATAAGATAGCCATTCAGAAATTGGGAAATAGGGGCAGTGAAAATATTCAACCTTGGTACCATGAAATTCACCGAGCCGATCAACGTAGACAGATTGAAGCAGTGGCGTGCCTGAGGAAAAGAAGACTGAGCAGTCACCAAGAGAATCGGCAGAAGACCTAACCCGACGGGATAGGAACATTCATGCATGCATACACGTAACACATTTTGCATCCTTTTGTGTTTGTTTTGTTTTGTGTTCACATGTTTTGAAGAAGAAAAGAGAAAGCGGCAAAGAACAAGCTAATCAGAAACGGTGAAAAGCACAGTATCGGATTCGGGTAATAATCTAAGGGTTGAGGCCCATTTGTGTTTGAGTTTTGGGTATGGCACTTTGGGGCGAGGCCCACATTAGTTTCAGTATCAGTCTTGCCGAGTATGGCAATCTGGGGGCGAGGCCCACGTCATTATCAGTAGCAGCCTTGCCGGTTATGGCAATCTGGGGGCGAGGCCCACGTCATTATCAGTATCAGTCTTGCCGGGTATGGCCATCTGGGGGGCGAGGCCCACGTCATTATTAGTAGCTTGGGGACGAGTCCCATGGTTGAGGCCCATATCAGTATCAGTCTGGGGGAGAGGCCCACAGTTAGCTCAGTTCGGGAACAAAGCCCATATTCAATACAATTTGGGAACAATGCCCAGAGGAATAAAGCCCAATCTTAACACAGTTCGGGAATAGAGCCTAGAGGAAGAAATCCCACATTCAAAACAGTTCGGGAATAAAGCCTATGGGAATAAAGCCCTATCTTGACTCAGTTCGGGAGCAAAGCCCAGAGGAATAAAGCTCTCTTTCAGCACAGTTCGGGAATACAGCCCAGGAGAATAAAGCTCTCTCTCAGCACGGTTCGGGAATACAGGCCAGGAGAATAAAGCTCTCTCTCAGTACAGTTCGGGAATACAGCCCAGGGGAATAAAGTCCTATCTTGACACAGTTCGGGAATACAGTACCGACGTAAACACACACGTAAACACACAAGCGTACGTATCGTTCAAGTAGTATAAAAATATCGTTCACACGATGACTTAATATCTAATCTATTAATTTTATGAGGTCAAATGATTACTAGTATCTAACAGGTTGTTTGATTGATTTGAAATGGTGACGATTCTAATTTAAAAACAAGTAAATAAAATTTGTTCGAAAGTAGGTTTTAAGAAAATTCAATATTAAAAACTATATGGGGTTGTGATTTCTTCCAATATCATTTTAAGATGAAGTGCTTATCTTAAATTTGGGTAATATATTGATTTATTAACCTGGAACACTAAATTATGTGTAAGCCTCTGTCGATGGTCAGACACAAATACCCAGTTTAACCCAATTGAACCATATGTCTATGTCAACCAAATTATCTGGATTCATTAAGTTTAAGTTTCCAATTATGGCTAACCACCCACCCCCGCCCGACAGTATATTCATATCATGTACGGAAATCTATTAAAGGGTTATCTATCCTCAAGGAAGATCGTGGGCTATTGAGTGTAAGGCTGAAACCTAAAATCCCTATGTCTAGTTCATTTTAGATTTACCATATCAATTTTATTAATGGCCAGTTAATGAAAAAACATTAAGATTAAGACTCAATAAATAAATCTTTATAATACCCAAATTATAATCTAACCCCTTATAAACCGGTGATATTAAAAGTCATCACAACCCCAGTTAACTAATTTAGTTACCACACATAACTAGGGCTAGTAAAAACTTGAAAATAAAAGATATAAAGTAAAATGCGGTAAAGTAAATACTGAAAAGAAAATTACAATAAAATAAAATGCTAAGGTAAAAGGAATTACTTTTACTACTACTAATTTAGATATCTCCCATAAATAATATATAAACTTGTGATTATTTTATCAACCAACCATATAGGCGGTAACCTGATTAAGTCAAATTAAGTCCAACCAGCCATAAGGCGGAACAAAAAAATTTAATTACCACCGACCAATCTGGCGGTATCTTTTATTAGTCAGGTTTAAACCAGATTAAAATTGAATTACCAACCGACCAATCTGGCGGTATCATTTTTAAGTCAATATTTTAAATAGTGAATATATTATTTTTAAGGGAGATTAATCTAAATAGTAACAGTAAAAGAATTACCTTTCACCATAGCTGGGGAAGTTACCTCCTCATGGTAAATAGTAAAAACTGTAAAAAGTAAAAAGTAAAAATTAAATTACTATTATTACAAAACGTAATTAAAATTAATTACAAAACTAAAAAAAAACTAAAAATTAAAAGAAAGTAGAGAGAGAAACTATCTCTTTACATCAAAGAGATGAGAGAGAGTGGTGCAACTGAAACTGAAATTTCGAGCTGAATTTATAGGCCTCGGTAGGCATCCGGCGTCGCGACGCTGAAGGTCTTGGCGTCGCTACGCCAGCTTCTGTCGACGTGGCACGCTCTGGTTCGTCGGTTTGCAGATTCTGGATAAGCTGATAAGGTGACACGTGGCGAGGTGGTTGGGCTTCAATTATTGTGACACATGGCGGCTTCTGAATGGTCGATGAGATTCTTATCTGCCACGTGTCAGATAAGGATTAGATACTCAATGATTGATGCTGACGTGGCGGGGACGTGGCGACACGTGGGAAAGAGACTGTCGGCACCGTAGGATTGCGACACGTGGCACTTCCTGATTCGCTGATGATGACGTGGCAGTGAGGTGGCAGTTTGACTTGGTCAACCTGGTGATGTGGCTGATGACGCGGCAATGATGTGGAGTGACACATGGCACACGTGGCGATGATGACTGTCGGCACCGTAGGATGCTGACACGTGGCACGGCGTATTTTAGCAGATCGGCTGTGATGGTGACACGTGGCACGGCGCACGTTAGCAAAGTCAGACTTTTCTCAGATCCTGATTTGTGGACCCGGAGCACGTTAGGCATCGCGACGAGGAAGGTCTTGGCGTTGCGACGCGAGAATTTACCAAAATGCCATTTTCTTCCAATTTTCACTGTTTTGGCCCAAATCACCTCCAGAATGTCCTGAAACTTTATTTATCTACAAAATAACACAAAACACATCAAAATATTCACAAAACTCAAGAAACTATACAAAATATTAGGTTAAATGAGTGGGAAATAGTGATAGATTTACCACTCATCACGCACGAACGCATGTTTTCTGTCTCAGTTCGTTCGAACTCGTTTACGAACGCAAATCGAACGCGCATGTATTTTGCCTTATCATGCATCATGTCTCATTTACGTTCGAACGCATTTCCGAATGCCATACGAACGTGAGTATTCTGTTTCATTTCGGTTCGAACGCGTTTAAGAACGCTACTCGAACGCGAACCTTTTGTTTACCGTTCGAACGCGGATACGAACGCCGCACGAACGGCCACGGTAAACAGGCCATCTTCCATCACATCTCAAGCATGGTTACTCATTTTGTCATTTGCCTTTTTGATTGTTCATGTTCTCGCATTTAGTCATTCATTGTGTTCACAAGATTACATGTTCGTTTCCATTATGCATGTTTACACGGTAGTTACCTAATTATGTTTCCGCATTCATCCATTCAACATGTTCATGAAGTTATATGCTCGCCGTTATTCTGATTTGCTTTCATGCGTGATTGTACAATTATTATCTACTGACATGCCTATGATGGAATGTAATGTGCTTATAACATTGTATGTTAGCCATATTGATCTTTATGCATGCAAATTCGGACATAGATTATATGCAAATAGGTTGTATGCAAACTTAAAAATGTGTTACATGTGAACTTAGATGAACCTTTGATTTATGCATGCGAACTTAGATATAGATTATCCTTGGAAATATGTTACTTAGGCTTGGTTAGATTATTGCACAAATCATTTTATTACAAGTGGCATAAGTAAGGGACCATTCCGAACCCAACGGTTTGAGGTCTTCCCTTGCGAGGGGTGAGTGCGGCCTTAAATCTCATTTTCCTGGTTCACACCGGGTGGCGACTCCATTATTCTCCGTTTTAGTCCCCCACGGGCAACTCCGTACTCCCAACTAGGCTGCGAGCCTAGAACAGCATGTGTCGCCCAGTTTCTGTGTTCCCACAGCAGAAAATATAAAGAAGTCACCTTCAGTGCTTTCAGAACCATGCCGAGTCCTCAAGGTGATGCAGAATGTCACAGGGTAGATATAGTAGAGAATGGAGGTTCAAACATGCAGGGTAAATCAGTATTTCAGCAACCTACGAGCATATTGCAGCCATGCATAAAAGAAAATTCTCCACAGCTAAACCTGAAATCACTCCCAAAGTGCCGCAAAAAGAGGAAAATAAAGGTCAATGCTCACTTGGAGATGATCTTTGGAAGGTTAAAAATGAGGCCGAGCCAATTCTGCCGAATATGCAGTCCAGAATTTCCAACTGGGGGACAATCTACATATCCTGGGGGACTATCTATGGATAAACTGCCACAGCCTGCCAATCTGTCTTTTTCACATCATGAGAACCGGTGGATACCAAAGAAGAAAGCAGATGAGATTACATGGTTCACTACATTTAAGCCACTATGACCATTTGGGTGGTTACGTCTGGCTGAAGACGTTAAACTTAACGCTAGCGGGGAGGCAACCCTTGCATTTATTTAGTATTATTTTCTTTATTTTTTATTTTTATTGTGTGCTATTTATTCATTTGCATGTTATTTATGCAGGTAGCACGAAACATACAAAGCCCGCGCAACCAAATTCTGACCAATAGGAGCCTGATCACTCCATGCACGGTAGTGTTATTCTTTAATTTTGCTTCTTTATATTTATCTTACATTAAGGACAATACAAATTTTAAGTTTGGGGGTGTGTGTATGTAGTTGTTCCTACTATATATATATATATATATATATATATATATAGATATTATATATATATATATATATATATATATATATATATATATAATATATATATATATATATATATATATATATATATATATATATATATATATATATATATATATATATTGTAGACACTGGTTTTCGCCCGAGGTCCACAATCGAGAATTTGTAGTTGGGGGTACTAGCGATCCTGCAAAACAAAGGTGTAGAGTGAGCGGGAGTACTGCCCACCGGTGTGGTGGGTGCCGGGGGCACTCCGACGCCCAAGTCAGTAAATGAACATATGTAGTAATAGATGGAAGGTCAAGGTTAGATGCTACCTTGAATTCCGTTGAATGCCGTGAGGGCGGTAAGTGGTAGGAGTGGCGAGCTTGAGAGTGTCCCAAAGCTATGGGTAGGAGAGCTAGAAGTTGGATATGATCGAGCTATCGATTGTCCCGCCCTTTTCTCGTAGACTTTCTTCTCTTATATACACACTCTCATGAAACGTGTGTATTTATTACCTTTAATTACTCGTTCGTTGGATGTTGGAAACTGTCGAGTTATGTGAGATATTTATGAGTCTGGACGTTTCTTGATTTGGTATCTATTGCGTCCGTTGGCCCTCTTGATGACAATGAGCTTGGGCCCGTGAGGCTTCTTGGTCTGATATTGGTCGGTCTCGAGGTAAAATGTCGATTTTACCCTTGGGCCCAAATTTGGCTCGTACAGTTTGTCCCCTACTCTCTAAGTCAAGTAGTCCTTGACTTGGAGAGTACTTGACGCGTGTGTCGCTTGAGGCCACAGTATGTAGGTGTACTCGAGCGTTGATGCTACCAAACGAATATCAAGTTATGAGCTTTACTCTTCAAGAGCCATTGGGGAAGTACCCAATCGATTAAACCAGATGAAGGTCAGGATATAAGTCGTACGACATGTGCATTCCATGTCTACAACTTGACTCGATGTGAGTCCGTGGGGGATGTCCCCGGTCGACTGAACCAGATGAGGGTTCATGAGTTATTTCATTCGACAAGTCTATAAACTGAAGGAAGTCCATGTCTTCATTTGACTCGACAAGAGTCATCTGGGAATGTCCCCGGTCGACTGAACCAGATGAGGTTCAGGATATAAGTCATACGACATGTGTATGTCTACAACTTGACTCTACATGAGTCCATGGGGGATGTCCCCGGTCGACTGAACCAGATGAGGTTCAGGATATAAGTCATACGACATGTGTATGTCTACAACTTGACTCTACATGAGTCCATGGGGGATGTCCCCGGTCGACTGAACCAGATGAGGTTCAGGATACAAGTCATACGACATGTGTATGTCTACAACTTGACTCTACATGAGTCCATGGAGGATGTCCCCGGTCGACTGAACCAGATGAGGTTCAGGATATAAGTCATACGACATGTATATGTCTACAACTTGACTCTACATGAGTCCATGGGGGATGTCCCCGGTCGACTGAACCAGATGAGGTTCAGGATATAAGTCATACGACATGTGTATGTCTACAACTTGACTCTACATGAGTCCATGGGGGATGTCCCCGGTCGACTGAACCAGATGAGGTTCAGGATATAAGTCATACGACATGTGTATGTCTACAACTTGACTCTACATGAGTCCATGGGGGATGTCCCCGGTCGACTGAACTTGATGAATCCAGGAAGATATGAGTCATACGACATGCGTAATCCATGTCTACAAGTTGACTTGAATTAAGTCTATGGGGGATGTCCCCGGTCGACTGGACTTGATGAGTCCAGGAATGTATAATTCATACGACATGTGTAATCCATGTCTACAAGTTGACTTGAATTAAGTCTATGGGGGATGTCCCCGGTCGACTGGACTTGATGAGTCCAGGAAGATATTAAATTCACTTCTTACTACTCTAGAGTTAAGAAGGCCTAAGATACTACAATGGGATGAGCTTGGTGAAAGTCATTACTTCTTTACTCTTCTACGATGCTACTGTCAATTGGACTCGACTAATGGACTAGATGAAAGTCTAAGGTTATCATATTCTGGACTCTATAAGACCTAAGAAAGGTCAAAGAGGGTTTCATTTCTCATACTACAATACCTATTATGTCGTCCGAGGAAGGGGTGTATCGTGGGTCGATGGCCATCCACTTAGTTGAATGAACAAGATATTTTATCATTTTATTTATGCGTGTTATGCTTAATGGCACCACTCCTTGGTGTCAACCTACATCTTGTCGAATGAATCCTCTGATAAATGATACGAATTCATATGTGTAGTGTCCAATGATGCCTCAAACAACCTTTGTATTATATCGAGTGGGATATTAGCCAATATGTAGCTTCAAATGGTGGATCTGCCAATGTCGTAGATTATATGCTTCTTTTCCTCGATTGGGAATCACATGACTTTTGGAGCATTGTGCTATGTGTGATATGCACGTGGAATGGAGTGTGGAACAGAATGGGGCTCATAACTCTTCGTGCATGCTCCAATTTTTTATTATTTTTTATTGTATGCGGTTGGGGCCACCATTCACGTGGTTTCACACTGGAGGCAAGTTTGGGAATTGGGAACATTATTCTTACACATGGTCGTGCTCTTTAGCTTGGCAAGTGGACATTTAATTTTTCTATTTATTGTGTGAAGAACCCTAGTCTGTCGGCCTCTTCCCTTCCTTCCTCCTCTCATCACCTGCCGCCGTTAATTCCTCAAACTCAAAATACATCTATCTCAAACCAATCCAGACCAGATTCCCTCTCGACTTCGACTCCTGTTACCTCTTCACCAAACTCCTCGCCTTCTCCCCGCCATCACTTCCCCTTCTCCATTCGCCTCTTCAACTGAATCCGCTCGTCCTCTGCATCTGTCGCAAAACCTTTCCTTTCTTTTAGAGACCTTCAATTTCCGCCCGAGAAATTCAATTCTGGAATGTGCGATTTGAACTTCTGCGAAGAGAATCAAATTTTGGGCGAAAGTGATGTGGTTCGGAACTTATTTGTGAGACGTCGTTCTCGTGGAAGGAGACTGCGTCGCCGTTTTTGGCGGCTGAGAGGGAAGGTGGAGGAGTTGTTGGAGATTTCGAGGTGGTTGAATTGCTGGGAAATTGTTTGAGATATAGACTAGAGAGTGAGAGCGAGAGGGGTAAAATAGATTCTTTGCGTGTTGTTGAGATCACTGGTGGAGTCGCCAGACCTGGACCTTCTTGTTCTCTTCAGTGCGACTTGTATATGTGAGTGAATGGCTGAGACACGAGGCCCTTGTTTTTGTCTGCTTCATGGTTCCCGTGATGTGGGCTTGCATCTTGGGACCAATGTCTCAGCTGTGAATGCGCACGAACTGATGCAGTCTACTCTTTGAGCATGCCGAATTTGGGATGTATATCTGTTAATACCTTAGGCACAATCTGACTCGACATTGAGAAGGTTACACGGGAGCACAGTAAGCCATAGCACCAAGTAATTGCACGCTGCTTTGCCAGGCTTTCTCTTTAATTGCACGCTGCTCTGTAGCTCAGTGGGTAGAGCGTCTGTTTCCTAAGCAGAAAGTCGAAGGTTCGACCCCCTGTGCGCTAAGTCGAGTCATCATTGCATAAGCAACACACTCAGCAGCTTCACGAACAAGCTTTTCACAAAGGCACTCAAAAGCCAGTAGAGCCCCTTCACGACATTTTACAGTATGAATTTTGGGATCACCCTTTGTCAAGTGTTTTGGGGCTTACTGTCGCATGGGTAATGGATTTGGTGATGAGTTTGTCATGGAATGGATTTGTGGGGTGATCTGTATGTTGAGACGACATAAGTGTTCAGGGTAGGCTGTCTTTGAGTGGTTGTGCTCGTCCTGTATCTCTAGGCTAGTGGGCAGTCTGTTTTTTCTTTTTTTTTCATGCGACTCAGGCGATTGTTGGGATGAGATCTCATTATCGTATGAGGAAGACGAATATCTTTTCGTGTCGAATGAAAAAGATGAGAGTTTAATTATGTCGTTTGAAGAATGAGAGAATAATTTCCTATGTCGTCCGGAAGAGTCAGCAACCATTCATTCAGACGGAAGTGGACGACATTTCAACGAGGTCGTTTGAAGGAAGTGAACTATAGAAGATGACCTTATATCTGTGTCGTCTGGAACAGATGGTAAATTATACATATCATCTGGAGTAATAACTATGTTCTCCGTCGTCTGGAGGGGATGTCAATCTTTGTATATTGTGAAGAGTCAACGACCACCTTGTCGTATGGAGTAAAGAACTATCCTCTTATATATTTTGAGGAAGATAACAATCATTACATGTAGTACAAAATTGTTGGCAATCTATTTTGACATATTGGAAATTGACCTATGTTTTATCTAATGGTACCTCAGTCAAGTTAAGTCTTCTTCCATTTCATGTCGAATGAGATCTTAAACAGGCATTATGCGGGGTGTCAGGTAGTATCTTTAACAATTGACAAGCCACATAAAGTAATATCAATTGGGACATCCTCAATAACACTCTAATATCGAGTAGGACACTCCTAACAAGTTATATACCAGACATTGTGAATGTCGAGTGAACCATCCTAAACCAGTACCTAATTGTACCTAGTTGTAAATCGTTGTGTCGATTGGGACACCCATAGTATACTACAAATTGTAATACCAATTATGACATCTATCACAAGTTTCATGTCTCTCTAATGTCGATTGGGATATTATTAAAAAGTAAAAGTCATACCTTTTAATATTAATTGGGATGTCCAAGCTAAGACTTCATTCGGGTACCGTCGATCGGGACACTCTCCTCATGCCAAATTCATTTCACTAGTGGCAAATGGTGGGAATACAATTTCGTTGAAGGGAATGACTAATTGTGATTAGTCTACTGGTGGGATATGGCTTCTTCTTTGGTGATTTTGTGGACGGTCGTCTGATGGTGGATTTCCGCTTGCCCCATTTTGAAATGCTTCTAATAGATCATATCAAATTATTAGGATTTTTGGGGTGACCCGTAGCCTCGGGCCTTTAGGAGGTTGAAGAAATGTGCTCCAATGTTTGTAATTATCTTTGGAGGATGGCAAATTTGGTGATCATAAGATCTGGAGTCTGCTCATTGCGCAACGCCATATATATATGAGTTTCTGAAAGGATCGTAGATGGAGAAATCTTTGCATGCTATGGATCGCTAAGAGCCCCACGGTGGGCGCCAAATTGTAGACACTGGTTTTCGCCCGAGGTCCACAATCGAGAATTTGTAGTTGGGGGTACTAGCGATCCTGCAAAACAAAGGTGTAGAGTGAGCGGGAGTACTGCCCACCGGTGTGGTGGGTGCCGGGGGCACTCCGACGCCCAAGTCAGTAAATGAACATATGTAGTAATAGATGGAAGGTCAAGGTTAGATGCTACCTTGAATTCCGTTGAATGCCGTGAGGGCGGTAAGTGGTAGGAGTGGCGAGCTTGAGAGTGTCCCAAAGCTATGGGTAGGAGAGCTAGAAGTTGGATATGATCGAGCTATCGATTGTCCCGGCCCTTTTCTCGTAGACTTTCTTCTCTTATATACACACTCTCATGAAACGTGTGTATTTATTACCTTTAATTACTCGTTCGTTGGATGTTGGAAACTGTCGAGTTATGTGAGATATTTATGAGTCTGGACGTTTCTTGATTTGGTATCTATTGCGTCCGTTGGCCCTCTTGATGACAATGAGCTTGGGCCCGTGAGGCTTCTTGGTCTGATATTGGTCGGTCTCGAGGTAAAATGTCGATTTTACCCTTGGGCCCAAATTTGGCCCGTACATATATAATTTTTATTTTTATGTCTTTGATAGTAAAGCATAAGTCTAATGATGAATTTTGATTGCTTTTGATGAAATTTTAGAAACGATAAGTCTCAATTGATTTTTACCTGATGCCTTGAGTAGATGATCTAGGTTAGACTCGTAAGCACTTAATAATAGGTTTTTAGCAGTAAGAACCGAAGTAGTTTATAAAGTGACTAGTTGAAGAAATTGTTTGCTGATGAATGACCGTTTGCTTAGATATCTATCTCATTTTGCTAGTATTATGATGTATGGTATGATAAGAAACTGAAAATAAAAAGAAACACCCTACAACCGATAAGCGTGAAGCTATCTATGAGTGAGTGTTAGGACCACCATAAGGAGAAATGCTACCTTATAGGGTAGGTGTGTTGAAAAAAAAAAGCAGAAAAAGAAGAAAATAAAATTGTACCATACTAAGCAAAGAAAGGCAAATTCAGAGTACTAATGAGATATCTAGGTTGGTTTGACCCATCGGATCTCACTTTTTGAGACAAAATCATCGAGTTAGCCTACTTATGAGTCGAGCTGTAAATAAACTTATACACACACACTGTGAGTCTGGCTTAGATGGTTTATTCAAGAATTTGGATTTGAGGCCCAATTGTGTACTTTGAAGGTTCTCTCATTTCATTGATAAACACTCTTTGAGGAAAATTTTGTGCATAACTATCGGGATTATTTTATTTTTTTAATTTTTTTTTTTGCATGATTGTGTGTGAATGACGTTTGTGGGTGTCATCGTTGTGTAATCCCTCACGAGACTATAACCCGTCCACTATGGTCGCCTAGGGGTTTAAAGGCTTATTGCATACCCTAAATGCAATCGTGATCCCTACAAAAGTGACCTAGTTAATTTAGTAATTTATATTTGCTTATTTGTATTTATTTTTTATTTTATCTTTTGCTCGGGACTAGCAAAACCTTAAGTTTGGGGGTATTTGATAAGTGCAGTTTATACCCACTTATTCCGACATCCTTAGCCTATTATTTTGTTATGGTTCGAGTCATTTAGTGTCGTTTATAGTTTATTTTATGTCTTATTTGTAGGAAGCATTAGAACATGAAGAATGGACCAATTACGTGTGTTTCGGGACCTATTGGAAGCATCGGACTCAAGAACAGACAAAATCAGCATCAGCTGCGCACTGAACTTAAAAAGGCTATAACTTTTGATCTAGAAAGAGTTATGAGACCCATAATATATCGATTTGCATGTATTTAAAAAGATCTAGACACTCATATAAAAATCCAAAGAGTTTGGCGCCGCGGCGCCCCGCGCGCACCAGAAACAGCATTTTATGGTTTTTTTTAGATGTTTAATTACCTCAAGGCTTCATTATAAATACATTAGTTCGTCCATAACTCAAAGGGGAGGCTAATACACAGCAAAAAATACAGAAACACATATTTTTAGAGATCCAATGAGGAGGATTGAAGAGCAACAAGATGAGACAAAGGCGGTGACATCCGAAGAGGAGAGATTCAATTCGGGTTTTATCATCTTATTTCTTTCTTAGAACTCTAATGATTTCCATTAGATTCATGACCTTGTTCTTATTGTTTTTATCTTTTGTCATGAACTAAACTCCTTAATTCTGGAGAATGATGTAACTGATGCTTGAACTTTGTTTTAATTGTCAATTTTGTTATGAAGTTTTATTAATTTATTTATATTCTTTTGAGTTTAATGCTTCTTGATTGTTGGCCACAATTGAAGATGATGAATGTTTAGAATTTATCACTCGAGAGAAGAGATTTTGAATAAATCTATAGAATATGACCTATGATTTTATAGAGTTCGAGAGAATCTGTAGTTCATTTGAAGTCAATAACATAGAATCACAAAGCGTAATGAGTTGTTAACTACTAGATTTTTATAGAGATATCGAAGTCTGTAGTTGATGATATTTTCACTCGGCACTCGAGAGAGGGAGTGGATATTTTAGGAGTCTTGACTTATAAACAATATAACTGAACATGGATTAATTGGCATGACAAATACATAGGCGACAGCTAGATGAAATCAGGATCTATGATCTCTATTGTATTAGTCCCTCATATATAAGTATTTTTTATATTTTATTTATTTAATTAAATCTCTGTTAATTATCGTCTAAATAAAGTTAGGATTATCAATTGTAGTATTTAGTGCAAGTTAACGCAATCCATGTGGGTTCGACACTTTTCAGTCATATTTATACTAAAACTTGACATCGTACACTTACGGTACGATATAAAATATCACAACAATGTGTCAACTCATCATCACTAGGGGTGGGCGCGGTTCGGTTTGGTTCGGTTTTTGCTAAAATCGAACCAAACCATATTTTACGGTCCGGTTTTTTTACCTCTCAAACCATTAAATAACGGTTTGGTTTGGATTAAAAAAAAATTAAACCAGCGGTTTACGGATTGGTTCGGTTCAATTTACGGATTATTCAATTTAAAATAAATTATCATCCACTTAAGTGAAGATAAAAAAAAATAGTCTTGCCAACAAATAGTTGAAGTGCTAGGGTGTAAGCGGTGACTCCAGGAAACACATGCACTCCATAGAGGATTGAAAAATGAGGCATAAACCTCCTTGCATAACAAGTGCCCTATGAGCAGTGTAGCTTTACCTGTTTGTTGTCATTAGGACTTTGATATTTCCACGAGCATCAAACCCATCAAGCTGATTCACAATTTCAAGCATTATGCGTTGAACCTTGTTGTCTTCCCTTACACCATCATCAAAACGTGCACCCCTTATAGCATCAACTTCATCGAAAAAAATAATACAAGTCTTCTAATTAAGAGACAAATTCAATAGCTTACTTTCAATAATAATGATGATACTATAAAATTAAAAATTTAAGAATAAAAAATTATAAAATAAATACAAGAACATACTAATAAAAATAAAACATATAGTAAAATTAAAAGAAAAATGTAAACATTTTTATAAAAATATATAGTTTTTTTTAATTATAACGGTTCGAGTTGGTTTAACAGGTGCGGTTCGGATTAGCACCTGAATCGAACCGTAAATCGTTTGGGGTGGGCCAATCCGAACCGTAAACCGAACCGTTAGAAAAAAAAACCGTAAATTCGGTCCGGTTTGATTCGGTTCGCGGTTTGGTTCTGTTCGGTCGGTTTTTTTGCCCACCCATAATCATCACTATCTTCTTCTTCATTACTTGAGCTAGCATCATCTCTTTTTCTCACAAATGACTTAAAGGCTAATATATTCTTCTTACTTTTGGTCTATTTTGATTTTCATCTCATATTCCAATAATTTTCCCACCAAGTCATCCAACTTCAAGGTGTTCATATCGTTTGCTTCTTTGATAGAAAAAATGTAAATTCTATATTCCTTATTTTCTTCACTTGATCGCTTGGTCCAATGACTTTCCCAGGAGCACCTAGATAGTTTATAATGATTGTAAATCTCGAAATCATGTGATCAATTTCTTCATCGGCTTTCATTTTGAAGCTATCTAACTCACATATGAATCAGTTAATTTTTGACTCTTTCACTTGGCTTGTGCCTTCATTGACCATTTCTAAAGACTTTCATAACTCATGTGCATTTCCAAACTCCGGAAGCTTGTTAATTTGACTTCGATCAATAGTACAAAGAAGTCGGTTGAGTGTCTTTGCATTTAATGAGGCTTGCTTGAAATCCCCATCTGTCCATTCTAGATGTGGCTTCTCTACACAATTGATACCCATCTTTATTGGCATTATTGTACCTTGTGTGATCACTTTGAAGGATTGCACAACAACAGCTAGAAAGTAGTTTAACATCCTCATCTTCCAATAATTATAATCAGTTTCGTTGTAGAAATGAGGTCTAGTGGTTGAAAATCTCTCGGCAAGATTTGATGAGTTGCTTGTAGAGGCCATAATCTATTCTCAGATGGTTAAGTCTTTGTTGAGAAAATCCCGCTCTCATACCAATTGAAATTTTCTACAAGCACTAGCAACAACCAAACTCTATATTCCCAAGAGATGGGGTGAATTGGGTTATTGTCTAATAATGCGGAATTTGAATTCTGTACCGATTTTATCTTATTTTACCGATTTAACTTAGGTCGATTTTCTCTATTTCAATATATCACATATATGCAAGTTTCTAAGCAATAAGCATGTATATAAATGAAAGCTTGCAATACGTAGAGAGTTAAGGATAGAGAAAATAACATCGTGATTTATAGTGGTTCGGCCAACAATGCATATGTTCACTCCCCCAAGCTGCGCTTGAAGATTTCCACTATCAACCCAGTTTTTCGTGGCTCACATGCAACCACGAGTTTTACACACTAGGTTCACTCCAAACCTTTACACTTTGAGTTTTAGATAAAGACTCACTCAAAAACCTAAGCTATAAGTTTTAGATAAAGGTTCACTCACAAACCTTTTACAAGTGTTTGAATAAAAGATTTACAAATACACTTGGACACTCACAAAGATAATGAAGATTCAAAGTGTGAGTTGTTTACCCAAGTGTTCTAAGCTCACTACTAATGAATATGAAGGTGTAGTGTTTGAGCTTGATGTATGAGAGTGTATGAATATGAAGGTTTATAAAACTCTCTATTTTTGCCTTAGAATAAAATGTATAAAGGTGTAAGATCAGTGGCAAAAATGAAATTTTGGCTCAATTTATAGTAAAATGAAAACTACCACAACTTGCTTATCTGAGACCGGTATGCCGGTCTCCAGACACCGGTATATCGGTCTGGCAAAACAACAACTTTCAACGGCTATATTACTGTTTGAATATATCCGTTGGGACCGGTATAGTAACCGATATGTGGACCGGTATGGTCCTCACTGGTTCCAGTGAGCATGAAAAAGCATGAGGCTCACCGGTATGGTTCGTGCCGGTTCCAGTAAGCATGCAAAGGTTAGGCTCACTGGTATGGTGATCGGTATGATGCATGCCGGTTTCAGTGGCTCTGCAATCTCCAGGAAGACCGGTATGGTAGGCCGGTATGGGCTGTGCCGGTTCCAGAGAGCTTGCAAACAGAGCAGGTCCACCGGTATGGGACTGGTATGCCGGTCTCAATACAAAATGCAGGATTTGAAGGTTTAAAATATTTTGTACATGACCCTAATGGATCTATATGAATATACATGTGTCCTATGAGCTTAGGTACTTAGATAAACAATTCATAATACATATAAAGCTCTAAGCTAAGACTAAATAAGATTTTCTTCGTTTTTCCGATAGTCCTCACATTCACGCTCTTCACCACCAACGTGCCTCAACATCTTTTTGTAATATCTCGCTAATGTGCGTCGAAGACTTCTAGTGTTGCGTCATCAAAATTCATCTTAAGAATATGTCGCTAATATATATATATATTATCTTTTGTGATGTACGCATAATGGTCGACTCAATTGTTGTGATTAACAACATGTGTTTTTTTCTAGTTCGTGGGAGAAGAGAGCCAATAGTTGTGGAACGCAATACGTAAATGGTCAAAGTTAGACTGATGTCCTCCGGAATGTCGAAACTTTCCCTCCACTGCTCTAGCTCAGCCTCAGTGATTGCTGAAGACCGATCCATGTCAAGGTTCGTGAAATCGAGCGTGGTGTGACTTGTTTCGGGTCGGGGTATCCGCTTGTGATAAGATTGGTTGCCCTCTTCAGAAGTGGACAGTGTGGTGTCATAGTCATTGAAACTCTCAAATCCCGAGCTGTGTATGATTGTGAGAGTGGGCGGGGCGGTAGGCGGGATCTCAAAGGGAGTGAGGGAGGAAAACTCGGAGTCGAACATTTCTATCAAGACATGACTCGAGGTGGAAGGTTAGTTCACAATCTCAATTAGCGAAGCACACTAATACTAGGGTTATCATCATCATCCATACCGAATGACTAACCCTAAAAAGCTATAAGTGTCATAAAAATGGCATAACATTAAGTTTTCAAAACACAATCGAAACCAAACACACCCAAAAAACCTAGAAAAGCATGCCTGCATATACACACAAACGACAAAATACACCCATATGAGTAAACTCCCCCCTCGTATTTTACAGTATCACAAAAAAAAAGCCACACAAGCACAAGCATCCAATACATGCAAACTGCCTCCATTATTGAAAAGCAGAGACATAAACAAGGAAATGAGAAGTCAGTAGAAGACTTACTTGTTCAGATAGAGGAAGACGTTGGGAAGCTTGGAAGGGAGTTGAAGGCTCGAAAGTTGCAGAAAATAGTAGGGGTGGGCATCGGATCGGATCGGATCCGATCCGATCCGATTTCAAATCCGATCGAATCCTGTTGGTCCGGTTCGACGAATTGGATCGGATCGGATTTTATCCGATCCGATCTGATCCGATCGAATTTTTTTTTTTTAATATGCAAAACGATGTCGTTATATATTAAAAAAAAATTCGATCGGATCGGATTTTATCCGATCCGATCCGATCCGCTCAATTTTTTTGACTCAAACCCACCGAATTCGGATCGGATCGGACCAATCTGATCCGAAATATGATGATTTCGGATCGAATTGGTCCGATTCGATCCGATTCGAATTCGAATCGAACCAATCCGATCCGATCCGATAATTATCGGATCGAGTTCGATAACATGATTCGATCCGATCGAATCAAACAATCGTGGGCATTTCGAATCGGATCGGATTCGGTCCGATCCGATCCGAATCCGATAATGCCCACCCTTAGAAAATAGAGAGGTTTGCAGTTTCTTTGAAGAAGACGAATTGGTAAAAGAAAGGCATGGGATACAACGGCCTTTAAATAGGCTGTTTGGGCCAATCTCGGTCGTTTAATTGAGGCAAAGTGCCCAGGATCAACGCCACATATGAAAGAGACCTCAACCAATGATTTTAAATGGATGGTCGAGATTGAAGCTACAATTTGGATGGGGCACAGTTGTACTTGATTTTGGCGCGCAAGTCGTGGATGCGCGACACGTGGCATCTCGGAGAGACAAATGGATATGACAGGCATTTAAGGAAGGCCATAATGGTTTCACAATTTACAAGGGGCGGCAGAGAAGCTTTATCAACCGACAAAAAAGATAACAATCATCACAAAAAGGAATCTTTTGGTGATACATGTACTTTCATGACCCGAGGACATGGTATTGTGGACAGTAATGAGGCAAGACTCGAAGACGGGGAGCAACCACACCATTATTGAAGTTATCGGCATCAACTCATCAACTCGTTGATACCGAGAATTAGAAGACAGATGTGGATGGTGATTTTTCGACCCGAGAAACTTTGAAGTATGAAGAATGATATAAAAGGATTTACACTTAACGGGATGAGACGTCGAGAAGAATGGCCCATGCCTGAAGCGCAGAATCACTCGACCTTGAGAGGGATTAGACTCGACAGTATTTTGAGTGGACTGATTTTAGGTTGAAATGGCCATCCACAGAGAGATTTGGAACCTGTAACTATCAGCACTCATCCAAACAACATATTTTAGTCTTATATGTATGTTAAGGTTCTCAAATAGTTTCCTCAAATAATTAATTTTTTTTTCGTGTGTAGCTTTAGAGAGTTCATTTTCTGTGCCCATAGCAAAACTAACCCTTTACTCTTTCTTTCACCAAATATGGCACTGCAAATTTTCTTCTCTCTGACAAACAAAAAAATGACCATATCCAATTCCAATCTTCTTCACTCACCACAAACTCCTCTCACTCCGTTACACAAACCCCATACTTACTCTTCTTTCCTCAACAACCCCAACTCGTCACTCTTCACTTCAACTATCAAATTGAACCAAACCAAACCCAAAACAAAACTAACTATAACTACCAAATCCAAAAACAGCGACTCAGCTGACTACCCAGATCGTTTAATCTCAGCCATCTGTTATTTTTATCCTTTCTTTGATGGCATTCAATATGGAAAATATGTTATAAATCAATTCACACCAATTCAGCTACTTATTCAACCACTTATTCCAGCTATCAAAGTCTTTAAAAGCTTCCCCTTTAATGGGTTTTTAGTCTTTTTGACTTTGTACTTTGTTGTTGTACGAAACAATAATTTTAGTAGATATGTTAGGTTCAATACCATGCAGGCTATTGTGCTTGATGTTTTGTTGATTTTTCCTGATCTTTTTGAGAGGACTTTTAATTTGAGAGAAGGGTTTGGGTTGGATTTGTTGATGAGTTTGGATAGTACTGTGTTTTTGTTCCTTTTGGTTTGTTTGATCTATGGCTCTTCTTCTTGTGTTTTAGGTCAAGTGCCCAGATTGCCAATTGTTGCTGAAGCAGCTGATAGACAGGTTCTTTGATTAGTCATTTGGTTTCTTGTTATTGGTTATTTAAAATTTGTACTTAATTGTTGAATTAAAGTTTCGAATTATTTAAATTAATGTGATACAATGTTCTTTCTGCTGTTGTTGTTGTTGTGTATTTTAGTTAAATTCTGATTCTTGAATTACATTTTAGTTGATATTTGATGGTTATTTCATTTGACAAGTATGGGAATTAGGAAATGGTATCTATTTCTCTTTACGGTTGATGTTAGTGTTTGATATATACAAAGTTGTTAAGTTTAGTAGCTTGAATATGGCTAATTCCAAGATTCTGCGGATTTTGATGATGCTGGGATAGGCAAAAATAGTCCTGATGCTGTCTTCACTCTTCATTGCTCTGTTATTATGCAATACATATTAGTATCGTATCAGATGTTTCTTACTCTCAAGCTGAAGCACTGAGAGAATTTAAGCTGGGATATAACTACAGCATAATGTTTCATTCGTTTATCTTTATACCCATGGCCAAGCAGGCATCCACTTGGGGAGGAAAAAGAGAGTATAGTGTCCCTATGGTATGGAACTAGGGGTCATGTCCGATATTTGATGTAGTGCAGTAGTGGGTAGTATTAGAAGCTCAATCAGCTAAAACAGTGAGAAGTCTTTGATGCACAGAGGAGCCTTTCGCCTGGGAACTAATTACAAAAACTTGTTAGTTCTGTACTGTTGAATAATTTCTATGCTCTCCCAATATCTTGATCATTTCTTAGGAATGATATTTGCTGTCAACATAGATTGGCTTACCTTGGAGGTAGAGGCAATGTTAAATTCATGGTCTTATTGTGTTTGAGATTTTCCATGTTCAAGTATGTGACAAGAAGTTTTATTTGGATTAGACAAACGATCTGAAGTCTTCCTGTGAATCGTAGACAAACCTTTTTTGAAGAGGCATCAGAATGTGCTCTAGTTAAGGAAATTTTAGTCTATATTAAGCAAAATTTTGATCATAGGTGCCCTTTTGTTGTTTTTAAGTTCATACTTCACTAGAAACTTTCTTGCCCTGAGTTTTTTCATTTATGGTGGTAATATTGCAACTTACTAAACACGTTGGGAGATTAATTGTCAGCCCTTGTATCCAGGACTCTAGCATTCATTAAGAGATGATTAAAAAAATAGACATGCTGCATTGCTTCTTTTTCCAACTTGGAAAAACAATGTGCGTTAATAAGAAAAAATTGCTAACAATGAACAAATTTGTTATTTAGGGGTAAGTTTGGCTTTAATTTGATGTATTTCTTTTTCTTTTTTCTTTTTTAGTTAATTGGATGTATTTCAAACTGGAGTGGGAGTGTTATTATACAAATAGTGGGGTTGAAATATCTCTATATTTTTATTTACTTATATTAGTGGAGTTCGAACTCCACACCTTTTTCTCGATTGAAATTGCATTGATGGAAAAGGTTTTAGTTACCAGTTTACGAAACTAGCAAAAAAAATAGTCTTCTTTTATTTATTCATGCACACGTGAAAGGAATATATATTTTAAAAAATAGACTCATACCCTCAATATCCATTAGTTAATAATTATAGAATGCCTATAAAAACATATTTGAGTAGCTATAAATTTACAATGCATGACCTTGTCCATGATTTAGTTAAATGGGGTTTTCAGATTGGGGGATGCTAATCTATAATCAAAAAGATTTGAGAGGGTTTGTAATTAATTGTTCATATATTTGTAATTATAGCGATGGAAAATATAGTCTTCTAGAAAAAAAAAAAAGTAGAATTTAAGGCTATTTCTGCTGGTGAGGGTAGGACTTCATTGTCCTTATAGTTATGTGACTAACATAACTTGTTTTTGATATACTTCCCAAGTTTTCTTTTTTTAAAAATGAGGGTGTTATACTTGAGAGGGTACCATATCATGGCGATGGCGGTACCGAATACAATTGGAGATATGAAGAATTTATTCTGATTTTTTGTTTGCGAGCTGCTGTGAGATTCAGGTATTGTGTTGGAATGTTTGTAATGAGGAGGAGTGAGCAATTAACTGAGATGTGTCTTCTCTTCACTGAAAGTGAATCCCTTTTATTTTACCACTTTATGTCTTTAAATTTATGCTGTATTGTATGTGTGAAGTGCATTGTTGATTTAGGGTTTTTACGTCCTAAATATTCTTAACTTGATTTACATGTCAAGATCTGATCTATTTTTCTTTATCTGAAATACGAACTTTATGGCTTTGTTTTAAATTTTCTTTATATTTTTTCATTAAATTAATTTTCAGTTGGCACGCTACGTGATCTAAAATGAAATTAATATTTACTTTATAGTTTTTCATTAAACTAATTTTCAGATTTATTATATTTTTTCCATTAAATCAATTTTCAGATTAATTATATTTTCATTATATCAAATCTATTATATTATTCATCTTCTTATTATTTTAAAATGTATTTTTCCCCTAAGATTTATTAAATAATTAAACTGATATTCTACTATCAGAATTTAATAGTTGGAATGCATGATAAGTTATAGTATTCATGCAATTAATCGTCTCCAAAGAGCGTGGTTTAGTTTGGTGGTGTATGGTTCAGGATCTCACATTGAAGTCCTCGGTTCGAATTCAAGGAGTGTGTTTCTTGTAAGAGTCTGGGACATTCGGGAGTTTTACCTACTCCGCTTAAATCCGGAATGGATGATTTGGCGGCGAGGTTTCCAAATATTCCAAAAAAAAAAATCAAACTATTCCAAAAATAAAATAAAAAAATCATTCAATTAATCGTGTATGACTTCATGACATGTACATTCAATAATTTAAGCCAAATCACCCCTTCCGGCTTAAGTGAAGCAGATAAAATTTCTGGCTGTCACATGCTCTTACAAGAAACGTATTTCTTATATTTAAACTCAAAATCTCAAGGCGAGATCCTAAATCCTACACCATCAAGCTAAGTCTCTGGATCTACTACGTAAGTTGCTACAACGCATAGAAAGCATCATTACCTGAGTTCAAATATCTACCATGCCCATTTAATAATTATTATTATTTTGTATATGATCAATTAATTTATTTTTTAAAGACATTGTATATTTTCATATATTTAACTGAACATGTACTTTACACCCATTTATAAGTGTAAAATATATAATATGTTGACGATTGATTTTCGTTTCAGGAGTAATTCGGGAAAATCACTCCTCGAACAATCATCTATCAATTGTGAATTTGTTTAGTTTGGGGACCAAATGCAAACTTAGCAAAAGATGGACAAAACAGATGGTTTAACGTGGTTCAGTGGGATGGATCCAACCTACGTCCACAGGCACAAGGGAAAAGAAAGCTTTTATTACGTGGTCGGGTAATGATTGACCTCTTACAAACTCACTCTTACACTTAAGATTTTTCCTCTCTATTACAAGTGAAGAATGAAATAGAATTAACCAACCTCTTACAATGAATTCTCGATCTCTTTATATACTATGGCAAATTCTACTGTTACATCAATCTCATGATGTCAGCCACGTGAATCTACCATTAATGCGAGGACTCTCTTCCCCAACTGTTCTGCCGAAAGTAGCTCTGTCACCTGACATCTCATTAAACCATGCTACTATACTCTCTGCTACACGTTTTAGCTCATATGTCAGCCAGTATTTCAACCACTCTCACGCGGTAACTTGTGTCAGAAGATAAACATGTAACTTGTCTCAATCACATCAGACCTTTTGGAGAATGCAAGTTCCTATACATGACTTACGTTACACGGACTTGACCATGATGTTACAAATCTGACCCGCCCTACCAGGTCGGAAACCGAAGCAACGGTTCCCCTGGCCTGCCGAGCCAGTAGGTCGGGTCCGTCCCGAGGAATTAACTCTCTTTGCTTCCATGGCATCTCTACACCTCGGGTCGGATGACAAATGTGAACCGACCCCGATCTCTTTGCTGGGCCGGATGCCCCTATTCTCTGGGCTCGGCCTTCTGAACCTTGGAAATGGAAATCCTCTTTATGCCCTCCTTGGGATTCTGACTTCTTGATGACCGAAAACCACCATCAACATAATATATTGTATATGTTCAGTTAAGTATATAATATGTATTTAACTGAACATATTGTAAAGTATTAAATATAAAATATATATTAAATGACATATATACATTGATTATGATATTTATATATTGTAAAGTATTAAACGACCCATTTTTATACTATCTCGTTGATACGCACCTATCCGTTGTTTTTGTTTTATGAATGACAAACACGATGTAGTTTTGGTGTTTTATATAACAACCACCAAAGCTACGTCGTTTTCAAACACTAAAAATATGATTGTTCAACTAGAAACCCGAATACATTATAATTTTCACCGTTCACTCTATTAAATGTTCTGTTCATTTGTATTGGAAATCAGTACAAAATTAATACAAGTCTTCAATTATTTTAACAATATTAATTACATACTGGAAATTACTAAAGTGTTTAATTACCTATTGAAATTCAAATTTCACTTGAATGGCAATGTAATTTGAATAGCGAATTCATTGATTAAGGCAAACATCTAATTGGAGTTTTTGTGCTGGGCTGTCGTGTGTCCGATGTAGGGGTGGCCGCGGTTCTGGAACCATCGGTTCTGATTTTTTTAAAAGAGGATCCGGAATCGAACTGTAAAATTACGGTTTCGATTCTGGTTACAGTTCTGAACTACGCAATTTTTTAATAATTTGATGTCTGATCCAATCAACCGGTGACCAGTTTAAAGAACAAGAAGTTAAACAAGTGCCGATAGAGTTAATGCTTCATATCTTCAATTGTATTAGCAGTTAACCCGCAAGATATGCGGCTCGTTTTATTAGAGACAAATATAATATATATCAAATATAAAAATAAAATTAATTAATATCGTATATTTAATTATAGTGGTCAAGACAATGTAATTTCTTTAACATTCTTTCAAATTAACAAATGTGACTTCTAATTTATTTTTATAACTTTTTATTGATAGATAATAAAAATTTTAGTGCAATTATAGATTTGGTTACTTTAAGAACACTTTTAGAGTTAACTTAATACAACTTATGACTCTTGAAATTCTACTAATAAATAAGTGAAAGTTAATGAATAATGTGAAAAAATAAACATTAATAATTCATTTGAAATAATTATATATTTAATTAATAATATAAGAAAACGAAGAGTTTGGAAGAGATGAGAAAATGAAATGTTTGAAATTGAAGAATCTAAAAGTTTAGACATTAATAACTCATTTTAAACAATATGTATTTAATTAACGTATTTTCAATAATTATTAATTTTGGAAAACAACAAGTTTGAAGGATGTGGAAAATTAAAATATTAGTTGTGGAAGAATGTGAAGAGTTATATATTAATAATTTATTTTAAATATTAATAATTCATTCTAAATATTAATGATTCATATGTCTACATCTAAAAAGAAATATTTTCTCATTTTTTATATAGTATATAGATTCGGTAGCTCCTTGATATATTGTACTCTCTCAAGGCAAACTTGATATAAAATATCTGAACATTAATTATTGTTTTTTTACCAAAGTAACCCTATTAATTTGAATCGAATTGATCCAAAAATCATTTTTCATAATAAATATGCATTTAAAAAGTTTTATGCAGTGATATTAAATGAAACTAAATTAAGATATGCTAAAATTAAATAAAGTTTGTCTCCCAATTCCAGTCATAACTTTAAAATGTCAGAAATATTAAATGTTTTAGTTGTCATGGTTTGGTGGTGTAGGGTTCAGGATCTCACCTTGAGGACTTGGGTTCGAATCCAAGGAATGCGTTTAGTGTAAGAGCCTGAGACAGTCACAAATTTTACCAGATCTGCTTAAGTTCGAAATGAGTCACTACAAAAATTAGACTCTTTAGCGTCGAAAAAATTCGACGTCATAAGTCACATTTTCGACGCAAAATACAATTAGCGTCGAATTAATTAGACGCCGAAATGTCGACGAGAATCACTTTTAGCGTCGAAATAAATAAATGCGACGCTAAAAACTATATTTTTGCGTCCAATTTTTTTCGACGCTAAATTAAATTTTCTGACGTTATAGGTTATATTTGGCGACGAAATAATTCGACGCCAAAAAGTAACTTTTAGCTTCGAAACGTATCGACTCTAAAGTATATTAAAAAACTAATATCTGTATACTTACAGAGGCCATTTTTGTTTACTATTAGCGTCGAAATTTTCAACGCCAAAAGTAGATTTTTAGCGTCGAAATATTCGACGCTAATAGTTAAAAAAATTTGTTTTTTAAAAAATTATTAATTTACTTCTCTTTGGTCTAAAATATTTAATTTAATTGAAAAAAAATCTAATTAATAACAGAATTACGAAATATTATAATAAAATATTATTGAAATTTGTTTTAGAAAAATAAAGATTATATTAAATATATTTGTTCAAATGTTTATACAAAACCAAATATAAAAATTAATTGCTACTGTGATGGGGGGACGCTCGAGCCCGATGCACCCTGACTGATTGAGGCCTCGAACATCTGACGGAAAGCCAGCATTTGCTGTTCCAACTGCTCCATCTTCTTCTCGTGGTCCACCATCTTCTTCTCGTGGTCCACCGTGACATGTTGTAGCTTCTCCTTAGTCTGCTTCAGCTCGTCTCGGGTGGTGGCTAGCTCGTCTTTGTGGTGACTAACTCGTCTCGAAGAGAGGCATTGTCTAAATTAACAGTATTGCGTGCGGATGACGTCGGCTTCTTACGAGTGCCAAGGCCAACGTTGTAAGCTATCTGATTCTTGAAAACCAATTGCGACAACTGCTCATCTGGTATCGAGTCGGACCTTGTCTCCTGAGTTTGCTGTTGGAGTTCCAGCATTTCGTTCTGTTTCAAAAAAAAGTTAGTATTAGAATTTGAGAAAAAAATTAACATATATAATATTAATTGCTATTTTGATGGGGGGACGCTAGAGCCCGATGCACCCTGACTGATTGAGGCCTCGAACATCTGACGAAAGCCAGCATTTGCTGTTCCAACTGCTCCATCTTCTTCTCGTGGTCCACCATCTTCTTCTCGTGGTCCATTGTGACCTGTTGTAGCTTCTCCTTAGTCTGCTTCAGCTCGTCTCGGGTGGTGGCTAGCTCGTCTTTAGTGGTGACTAAATCGTCTCGAAGAGAGACATTGTCTGAATTAACAGTATTGCGTGCAGACGACGTCGGCTTCTTACGAGTGCCAAGGCCAACGTTGTAAGCTGTCTGATTCTTGAAAACCAATTACGACAACTGCTCATCTGGTATCGAGTCAGACCCTGTCTCCTGAGTTTGCTGTTGGAGTTCCAGCAGCATTTCGTTCTGTTTCAAAAAATAAGTTAATATTAGAATTTGAGAAAAAATTAACATATATAATATTAATTATTTTATTTTAAAAACTGAAACTTACATAGCAGCGTTCGCTTCTTCTTCATTTATCCATTTTGTTCCTCTCATTGTAATGCGTCCCACGGAAAAAAATCTGGAAATGATTGCACCTCACATGTGCTACTCTGTTATAAACAGAAAATAATTCAATATTATTCCATATTAGTAAAAACAATGAACTGTTAAATTTTACGTTAGAATATATTTTACCTCAGAATGTTCGGCACGATGTTGGATAAATGGCTTCGAATCTCCACGGTGGTTAAAACGCAAGTGACTTCGATTTTCCGCATTTGCGTGACATTTATCCTGCATTTACCAACAATGTAAATACCGAAAACAAAGACAATTATAAATTTCCGTTTATTTCAAATTTACCTCGTGTTTTTTGGTAGACCAAAGCTCACATAAGAATGTTCAGTTTTGCTCCTCTATAAAATCAGGCTTGTGTTGTGGAGCATTTGAAGGTCCATGTTCGTCGAATATTGGTTTCAGGACTTTTGTCCTATAATCTTTATAACTTTTCCCCATGTGGTAATCAATATATTGTTGGACATTCACTTTGGTCAGATCGAAGTCGAACCACTCCTACATGAATAACAACCGAGTAAAAATAAGTATAAATAAAAATGTTAACTAACAAACAATATCGAAAACTTACAAGTAGCGAAGAGAATAGCTGGTTGATTTTTCGTCTCCCACGGTATCTTTCTCTCCCA
>SKCR01042140.1:0-74390 GCA_019454045.1 Zanthoxylum bungeanum
ACATAATAATAATATGTGAGAATATATATATATATATATATATATATATATATATATTAGATTGTTAACAGAAACAATCACTAATGTGATAATCTTATTGAAACAGAATCTTTACAAACATTATCAGAAACTTATAAATAAAATTACAAACCAAACCAAAGACAGAACTTACAATTCAAGTAATCAAAATATATAAACTCACAGACTTGAGATTGAGGCTAGCGTAACGCTATGTCCTATAGCAGAATTTCGTCCCTACTCTTGTGCTTGTAGTTCTACGGACGTCTGCCACCAGGATTCAACAATCTGAAGTCGAAATTCTGCACCGAAATCGACCCCCTGGCGAATCTACTTGATATCTTTTTTAATTCGTTTCCCAAAGACCAGATTCGATAATCAATGTTTTTCACAAAGTTAATCCCTCTGCAGAATATACTATTCTATATATATAGTGACAGTTGGATCGGTTAATGATGAAATGGTGTGACTCTTTCTTTAATTGATTGAAGGATTGCATCCTTCTGATTTGAACTGCAAATCAAATCCAAGAAATCAAAAAAGAAAAAACGTTTTCAAGGAGGCCAATTAATCACAAGAGCCCAAGAGCCCCAAGGCCCAAGGCCCATCTTTTGACCAATTAATATATATTAAATATATATTAATTATCATGCCAACCATACATCCAAACCATACACCAAGCCCAAGCCCAAGCCCCCAAGCCTTATCATCCAATTTAATATAAGTGTGCAAAGTCCACTTATAAACTTTTCATATTCCCTTTAGATTTCCTATGTGGGATTCATATTACTATTTAATATACAAACTCTTACAATACCCCACATTTGTATAGTAAATAGTGGCGATACTGTACATAACATGATCTGGAGAAATCTTAAAATTGATATGCATCAGGAGAGGTGTCTTTTGGACTTGAACCTTCCTTAGTAAATACTTATTGGATTTACCGATGAGTCAGTGTGTATAGGAGACATTGAACTGTTCATCATATTTTGTAAATCAAGGCAATAAGTATCACACATATTCAATTTCGACATCTTTCGATTCATACGGTTGTGTTCATTTTGGTCCTGAACAATCCTGGATTCATAGGAGCTTTAGAGAATTTAGCCATTTAATTCTCATAAATGCGACCCCACATTACTCCTATATAGGTGACACAAAATTTTATAAGTATCGTATAATACTAATTTGTCATTAAGAATGATCAGTCATTCATCCTTATCGTCATAAACAGCATAACTTCTCTTATCATAGGAATGAGCAGCTCGTTATGCTATATTACTTGAGTATCACCCAACTAGTTTTCCACATTGAACCTAGACTTTGAATTACCAAATTGCTAGGTTGGGTTTCCGCTAAGTTACTTCTCATTATACTGGCTTTAAGCCCATTCCCCTCGATAAATATAAAACTTGCTCCTTTGGTATACCCTTTGTTATTGATCTGCAATATTCTCCTTTGATTTTACAAAATCAATGGAAATAATGCCAGTCGAGAGCATATGTTTTATAGTGTTATGTCTTCGTCTTATGTGCCTTGACTTCCCATTATACATATGGCTCTTTGCTCTCCAATAGCAGCCATGCAGTCACAGTGCACACATATGGCCGTCACAGGTTGAGGCCACATTGGAATATCTTCCAAGAAATTCTTTAGCCATTCCGCTTCTTCAGCAGCTTTATCCAAGGCTATGAATTCTGATTCCATTGTTGAACGTGCTATACACGTTTGTTTTTGTGATTTCCATGATACTGCAGCTCCACCAAGTGTAAACACATATCCACTTGTTGCTTTTTCTGTATCATTCGAAATCCAATTGGCATCACTATATCCTTCCAAAACTGGTGGATATTTTGTATAGTGTAAACCATACTTCATTGAGTATTTAAGATATCTTAATACTCTACTAAAGCATCCCAATGATCATGTGAAGGATTACTCGTATATCTTGCCAATCTATTCACAGAGTAGGCAATGTCTGGTCTAGTACAATTCATGATGTATTGTAACGTCCCAATTATACGAGAATATTCTAGTTGTGACACACTGTCCCCAACATTTTTCTTTAATGTACTCTTAGGATCAAAAGGAGTTTTAAATGGACTACTATCAAAATGTCCAAATTTTCGAAGAATTGCTTCCACGTAGTGTGATTGGCTTAGAACATAACCATCACTACTTCTTTGAATTCGAATTCCTAAGATAACATCAGCTTTTCCCATGTCTTTCATATCAAAGGTCGAATTCAATATTTTCTTCGTGGAGTTTATGACACTTAAATTTGGTCCCATGATGAGCATATCATCAACATATAAGCATACAATGACATATGAACCATTATTCATTTTCTTGATATAAACACATTTATCACATTCATTGATCCGAAATCCATGTGATAACATTGTATGATCAAATTTCTCATGCCATTGTTTTGGTGCTTGTTTAAGTCCATAAAGTGACTTCACAAGCTTACATACTTTATTATCTTGTCCTTTTGCTACAAACCCTTCAGGTTGTTCCATATAAATTTCTCATCCAACTCACCATTTAAGAATGCAGTTTTTACATCCATTTGATGTATTTCCAAATTATAAATTGCTGCAATCGCTATTAACATCCTTATAGATGTTATTCTGGTTACTGGTGAGTATGTGTCAAAGAAATCAAGTCCTTGTTTTTGACGGTATCCTTTAGCTACCAAACGAGCTTTGTATTTATCAATTGTACCATCAGGCTTCAATTTCTTTTTGAAAATCCATTTGTAACCAATCGGTTTGCAACCAGATGGTAAGTCTACTAACTCCCACGTATGGTTTTGTAGAATGGATTCTACTTCGCTATTTATTGCTTCCTGCCAATAAACAGACTCAGACGAAGTTATGGCCTCTTGATATGTTTGAGGCTCAACTTCAGTGAGAAAGGTTAAAAAATCAGGTCCATAATCTTTTGCAACCTTGATTCTTTTTCCTTTTCTAGGTTCTAAATCTTTCTCTTGGAGAGTTGATTTATTTGGTTCCAAATCCTTGATTTGAACACCAGACGAAGAGGCAATATCATTCTCATTCTCTTGATTAAATTCAGGCATTTTCCGTTTATTTTTATCAAGTCTATCCTTATAAGGAAATATATGCTCAAACCATTCAGCATTATTAGACTCAATAATTGTATTTACTTGGATATCCGAAATTCCAGATTTAATTACTAGAAAACGGTATGCTGCACTATTATTGGCATATCCAATAAACACACAATCAATGGTTTTAGGTCCAAGTTTAACTCTTTTAGGCAAGGGAACTTGAACCTTTGCTAGGCAACCCCACCTTTCAGGATTTTCTATGCCGGTAGCCTTTTCTTCCATTTTTCATATGGAGATTGACCACTTTTCTTTGGTGGAATTCTGTTTAAGATGGTGTTAGCTGTAAGTAACGCTTCACCTCACATATTATGTGGTAAACCAGAACTGTTAAGCATGGAATTCATCATATTTTTTAAAGTTCTATTTTTCCGTTCAGCCACCCCATTCTGTTGTGGAGAATAGGGTGCTGTTGTTTGATGAATTATTCCATTAGAAGCACAAAATTCTGCGAAGGCATTAGATTCATATTCTCCGCCTCTATCAGATCGCAATATTTTGATCTTATTGTCTAACTGATTTTCCACCTCAGCTTTATATGTCTTAAACATATTCAAAGACTCATCTTTGCTATGTATCAAATATACATAACAGTATCTACTACTATCATCTATAAAAGTGATGTAGTAATTCTTTCCGCCACGACTTGGTATTGATTTAAAATCACCCAAATCTGTATGAATTAATTCTAATAATTCATTTGATCTCTTAGTCACAGATTTATATGACTTGCTAGCAAACTTTGATTCAACACACATGTTTCACATTTATGCATATTATCTTTTGTACAATTAGGCAATAAGCCAAGATTGACCATTCTATGCATACATTTAAAGTTAATGTGACCTAATCTAGCATGCCATAATGTAGAAGATTCAAGCAAGTAAACAGAAGCCTTATTTATTTTATTAATAGCATCATCAGCAATTACATTGAGTTTAAATAGCCCTTCAGAAAGGTAGCCCTTTCCTACAAATGTTCCACCCTTAGTAAGAACAAATTTGTCAGACTCAAATACAAGTTTAAAACCCTTCTTGCTTAATACAGGACCAGAAACTAGATTCTTAGTAATTTCAGGGACATGGAGTACATCCATTAGGGCAAGTTCTTTCCCGGAAGTGAATTTCAGAACCACTTTCCCTTTTCCAGCAACAGTTGCAGCTGTTGCATTGCCCATATATAACTTTTCTTCGCCATTGTTAGGAGTGTAAGTAGCAAACATATTTCTGTTTCCACAAATATGTCTTGTTGCACCAGTATCCACCCACCAATCCTTACTGTCAGTCAGTAAATTCACTTCAGAGACAACAATTCCAACAAATTCTTCCTCAACAATATTTGCCTGTTTGTTGCTGTTCTTATCATTTGGACCCGGATTTCCTTTCTTGTGGCGACAGTCTAGTGCTCGGTGTCCAATTTTCCCACACACCCAACAAGCACCTTTAATTCCCTTTAAATTCTTCCCTTTTGCAGCAAGAACTTTCTGGTTTTTATCTTTCCCTTTATTGTTCCATTTATTCTTTTGGTTTTGAGGCTTAGGCTTTGACACCCCTCCACTCTCAATGACATTTGCCTTGGCTTCAAATTCTGGGACATTCAACCCTTCACTCTTGCGGTGATCTTCTTGCACCCTCAGTTTGAGAACCAAATCCTCCATTGACATATCAGTCTTTTTATGCTTGAGATGTATCTTGAAATCATTCCAAGATTGAGGCAATTTCTCTATAACAGATCCGACAGCAAACTGTACCGGTAGAGTCATGCCTTCGGCCGTAAGTTCATGGATAAGAATCTGCAATTCTTCCACTTGGTTGACAACAGTTTTTGAGTCTACCATTTGGTACTTCAGAAATTTCCCAACAATGAACTTCTTTGAACCAGCATCTTCGATCTTATATTTATTTTCCAGAGAATCCCATAGATCCTTGGCAGTCTTATAAGATCTGTATACATCATACAAAGAGTCATCAAGACTATTCAGAATATAATTCCTACATAAAAACTCACTGTGTTTCCATGCATCAATTGCATTGAGTTTTTCTGCAGGAATGTTATCTCCCTCTGCCACAGGGCATTCTTCCTTGACGACATGTGCAAGGTTCAATGTTGTTAGATAAAACAACATCTTCTGTTGCCATCGTTTGAAATCCAGTCCTTTGAACTTGTCTGGTTTCTCAACATGAGGCTTCACAACATTCGCAGATTGTTCCATCGAAATCTGCTATAGATTGTTAACAGAAACAATCAACTAATGTGATAATCTTATTGAAACAGAATCTTTACAAACAATATCAGAAACTTATAAATAAAATTACAAACCAAACCAAAGACAGAACTTACAATTCAAGTAATCAAAATATATAAACTCACAGACTTGAGATTGAGGCTAGCGTAACGCTATGTCCTATAGCAGAATTTCGTCCCTACTCTTGTGCTTGTAGTTCTACGGACGTCTGCCACCAGGATTCAACAATCTGAAGTCGAAATTCTGCACCGAAATCGACCCCCTGGCAATCTACTTGATATCTTTTTTAATTCGTTTCCCAAAGACCAGATTCGATAATCAATGTTTTTCACAAAGTTAATCCCTCTGCAGAATATACTGTTCTATATATATAGTGACAGTTGGATCGGTTAATGATGAAATGGTGTGACTCTTTCTTTAATTGATTGAAGGATTGCATCCTTCTGATTTGAACTGCAAATCAAATCCAAGAAATCAAAAAAGAAAAAACGTTTTCAAGGAGGCCAATTAATCACAAGAGCCCAAGAGCCCCAAGGCCCAAGGCCCATCTTTTGACCAATTAATATATATTAAATATATATTAATTATCATGCCAACCATACATCCAAACCATACACCCAAGCCCAAGCCCAAGCCCAAGCCTTATCATCCAATTTAATATAAGTGTGCAAAGTCCACTTATAAACTTTTCATATTCCCTTTACATTTCCTATGTGGGATTCATATTACTATTTAATATACAAACTCTTACAATATATATATAATTTATTAATGATATATATATAGTTGGGGGGTTCCAACCGGAAGAATCGGAACTTTGGCCGGGTCTGCCCTTATTTTTTATTATTACTCGAACTCATATAACTGTAAAAGTAAAACGCATTCACGATAAGCCAAAGTGGGTCCCAGCAGCTTGTGTTATTTGTACATATTTAGGATTTTGTTTTGCCTTTTTTGTTTTTGGTTTCTAGGTATGAAATGATTGTCTTAATTGTTGGTTCAAAGTCTTGCACAATTGCTGTCTAGGCACTGATGGTATAAAAATATCGGAAACAAACATGCTGTCATAATACCCAAAACAGAAGAGAATTAATTTGCAATAAATTCTTTTAGAGCTTCAATTATTTCAGAGAAATGATATGGGATTTAAACGGAGACTAAATAAGGACAAAATTATTATAAAAACGATATTGTTTTATTGTTCTTTTTATTTACCATCAAACAACGTCTTTTTATGATAATTTTATCCCCGTTTAGTCCTAATTTAATCTTCTTAACTATTTTTCTAAATGAAAGGGCCATTTCTCTTTTCATTTGTGGTGATACATGTGCATGCTGATCAAGTTTTAGCAGACTCAAGAAGCAATGAGTTGCTGAAATTGTTAAGAACAACAACAATCCAAGACAGGAAGGTGATAGTGACCATGGTTGGCCAAGAATGGGCAAGTTCTGGCTCCATCCTCGATCTCTTCCTGGAGAGTTTTCGCATCGGCAAGGGCACTAGAACTCTTATTGAATCATCTGGTGATCCTTGGCTTGGACTGCAAGGTATTTCAGTTCTGCAAGTCTGTGCATCCCCATTACTTATGTTTAGGAAATTATATTAAAACAAAAATTACATTCAAAACATGATATCCCTTTCTTATTATAATTCTCTAATCTATGAAGATTTCGATCTCCATTATTAGTGTACATATTTATATTTTTCCTTTTCTACTATTGGTTTTTTGTATTGCCTATATAAAGGTTGTTACACTGAAATTACAATTAGTTTGGAATATAAATATTATTCAATTCAATCTCTAGCATGGTATCAGACGGTTTTTTCCATGGGTCCTGTTAACTCTCTGCTACCGACCACCACCTCCATCGCACTTGTTGTCCACGCGCCGCTGCATCGATCTTGTAGATCACGCGTCGTCGCTCTCCAGGCCAAATCAACTTGCGATTCCGGTGTCGTCGGACTGCCCCTCTCCTCACCGATTACGGCCTCTGTTGTCCTGATTTGGGCTCTACCGAATCTTCAATCCCTCATTTTTGGGCGTTTCTTCTCGTCGGCGAGTCCCCTATCACCACCGCCGCCAAACTGTTCCTCGGCCACTACTCGAACTTTGGCCACCCTCAACACTCCTCTGTGGCTATCAGCACCGTTCAAAGTACTTCAGGGGTATTTTTGTTAGATCTATCAACTTCTGTCCATTTGTGTAATTTCGGGATATTCTGAGACCTGTCTATCATTTTCTTGATTTTGGGTAAATCTATAATTTTCAAAATTTTTAGGGAATTTTCGTAATTTTCTAAAGTTTGGGATTTTTTTGTAAATTTTTAAAATTTTGCACCATATTTACAGATTCTATGGATTTTTTTGCCTTTTTTATTACAGTTTTTTGGTTGTCTCCTCCAGGTTATTATAGACTTCGACTATTTTCTCCATGGAGAAATCTGACATCTCACAATCTATTTAGATCCTCCTTGACGGTCACAATTATGTCATATGGGCCCAAGCTATGTGCAATTTTCTCAAAGGCTATAAACTCTGCCGTTATATTAATGGTAATCTCACTTAACCAGTCTAACACAAAAATGAGAGATGAAGATTTTATTGATCGCCTTGAAGATTGGGAAAGCCAGAATCACAAGATTATTACATAGATTCGTAACTTCTATGTATCTACCTTAATCTCCAATTTGGTCGCTTTAACACAGCCAAAGGGATTTTCTTGCTCACCGCCATACGACCACATATTTATCTCATCATTATCAGTTGATTTGCAACCTCTATCAAATACGTCAGGAACCTGGCCAATCTATTACGAAATTTCATTCCTTGATGCAGTTTCTCTAGTATCAGTTGACTCTCTCTGAACCATAATGAGACAATTTTTCTGATGCTGTCAAATTTCACGACCTACATAGATCGACAAAAGCTTATTCAGTTTCTCATGGCTCTTGATACTAAGTTTTAACCCACTCGAGCCTCATTGCTTCATCAAACTCCACTCCCCACTCTCGGCTCGACCATTGACAAACTTATTTCTGAAGAAACCTGTTACTCTACTGGCCGGATACAGACTATAGATACAGTACTTGTCATACCTCCACTTCTTTCAATAACTCATTCATCAAAGCCATGTTATCACTGTAAGTCGCCTGGGCACCTAGTACTCAAATGTCCCAATGATATTGCAGAATTTTTCGTAAAGTTTATCCTGGCCATTTTGAACGATACTGTCCCACTCGATGATCTACATCTAATCCATCCTTCAATCGTCAGTCTCTCTCTGCTATAGCTTTTGATTATCATGGTGACATTGAGCAGTCTATACCCTTACAGCCTATTCAAGATCTCACCTCCCTTTTTCAATCTATAGCCTCCCAATTTGGTAACATCTTTGCTTCCTCTATTATCTCAGGTATTGCATATTGGTATTTTGATTCTGCATGTTGCAATCACATGACTTACGACTCTAGTATCTTTACATCTACATTTACTCTACCATATCTTACTGCTATTCAAATTACTAATGGATCTTTTATGACCCCTAGCCATCTTGGTCACATTTCACTCAACATCTCTGTGTCTAACACTTTTCCCATACCCAAACTCACTCTAAATCTTTTATCTCTTGGCCAATTATGTGAACTTGGTCTTAATGTCTTATTTACTCATTCTGGTTGTTCTGTGCAGGATCTATGGATTGGTCAAACACTTGGTATAGGCCGTAAGATTGGTCATTTATTTGAACTCACCAGTCTTCATCTTCCTCAAGACATTTCCCCGTGTTACTCTACCGCATCTACTTCACATATTTCATCTCTTAGCCTATGACACTCTCAGTTGGGACACTATTCTCTTAGTTGTTTATGCTTATTAGCTTCTAGTGGTCATTTAGATTTTGTTTCCAATAAAGAATTTGATTGTATATCTTATTAGTTAAGCAAGGAAATTGCATTATCTTTCAATAATAGTACTTCAATTTCTTCTTACCCTTTTGACCTTGTACATTATGATATTTGGAGTCCATCTCCTACTCATACTATGGGTGGTTCAAAGTATTTTGTGATTTTTATTGATGCTTATTCTCCTTAAACTTGGCTCTATCTTATGAAGAATCGCTCTAAAATTTCCTCAATTTATCAAACCCTTACAAATATGGTTTAAACCCAATTCAACCGACCCATTAAAGTTTTCTGCACTGACAATTCCATGGAATATAAGGATTCCAATTTTTTACACTTTCTTCACCAAAATGAGACTATTTATCATCGCTCTTATCCATGTACATCTCAATAAAATGGGAGAGCCGAACGCAAACACATACATATTTTAGTTATAGTTCATGTCATTCTCATTTTTTCCTCATGCCCGAAACGTTTATGAGGAGAAGCTAGCCTCACTAATGTATATACTATTAACAGTCGTCCATCTTCTGTCCTAGCCAATCAATCACCTTATGAAAAACTCCATGGTACGCTTCCCAATTATAACATTCTTAAAGTATTTGGTTGTGTTTGATTTGTCCATCTTTAGCCTCATGAACACACGAAATTAAAACATCAGGCTCGATTGTGTTGTTTTTTAAGGATATGGCATTAAACACAAAGGGTATAGATGTTGGGACCCCATCTCCAATCGCCTCTAAATATCTCGTCATGTCACCTTTTGAGACGATCACATGTTCTCTTATGTTTCCAAATTTCAGTATATCTCTTCAATGCTCCATATCCTATTTATAGATAACACTCTTAACTTATTTGCCGATGATGAATCTGATGTGCTTTCCTCATATGATCATTCTAATGTCGATCTCCCACCGTCTATATCACCTAACGGATCCATCACTAACACCTCCAGCACACATCTGTCTTCTTCAGGTAATCCTTATTCTCTTCGTCAATCTACTAGGGTGACAGAAAATCCTGTTAAATTTAGAGATTTTCATTGTTTTTCCAATACTTTCACTCTATATGAACCTAAATTTTACTTCGAGGCTAGTTCTAACCTTGTTTGGCAGCAAGCTATGGCTGAAAAATTACAGGCTCTTGAAAAATCCCATATATTGTACTTAGTTGATCTTCCACTGGCCAAGTATGTGATTAGGTGCAAATGGATATACAAATCAAGACGAAATCTGATGGCTCTAATAAATTATATAAGACTCGTCTTGTTGTCAAGGGATTTTCTCAAGAATATGGGATAGATTATGAAGAGATTTTTGCTCTTGTTGCCTGTCTGACTTTAGTTCGCAGCCTTCTAGCTGTTGCCGCCTCTCGTCAGTGGACATTATTTCAGATGGATGTGAATAATGCATTTCTTAATGATGACATCTTTGAATAAGTTTGCATGAAGCCTCCACCTAGCTACCCTCATCCTCCTCATAAAGTCTGTAAACTTCGTCGGGTATTATATGGTCTTAAATAAGCTCCTCGTACATGGTTTGAGAAATTCAGTACCATTGTTCATCAACTTGGGTTCACTTCCAATGCTTATGATTCAACACTCTTTATTCGACAGATAGATCTTAACTTTATTCTTCTTCTTTTTTATGTGGATGATATGATTATCACGGGGGATGATATACACAATATTTCTGAACTTAAGACCTATCTTCAACACCACTTTAAGATGAAGGATCTTGGCACTCTCAATTATTTTCTTAGTCTTGAGGTGCTCTTTGATCAGACTGGCTATTATCTATCTCAGACTAAGTATGCTTTTGATTTACTAGCTCGAGCAGAGTTGACCAATAGCAAGATCACCTCTACTCATGTGGATCCTCAAATTAAACTTGCAATGACTGATGGTACTCTTCTTCCTGATGTTACTCAATACCGCCAGCTCATTAGTAGCTTGGTTTATTTAATAGTTATCTGGCTTGATATTGCCTATGCGGTTCATGTTGTTAGTTAGTTTATGTCAGCACCCCACTCTGCTCACTATGTCGCTATTCTTCATTTACTTTGCTACATCAAGGGCTCTTTATTTCATGGTCTCCACTTTTCGGTTCGTTCCTCTCTTGCGCTTTGTGCCTACTTTGATGCTAGTTGGGCAGATAATCCCATTGATCAGTGGTTTCTCCCTCCAATACTGAATCTGAATATTGTGCGATTGCTGATGCTACCCAAGAAATCATTTGGCTTCGCTGGCTTCTCGATGACATGGGTGTTCCTCATTCTCATGACAAAAAAAAGCCATTTTCATCACGTATAATGATTTCTATAATGAGTGCATGAAACATATTGAAACTGATTGTCACTTTGTATGCCAACTTATCAATCAAGGCACTGTCCGACTTCATGAAATTCCCTCTAAAAAGCAACATGCTGATCTCTTTACCAAATCTCAGCTTCTATAGCATTATCATGAGTTGGTTTCCAAACTCAAACTTGCTTCTCTTCCACCAACTTGAGTTTTAGGGGATGAGGTGTTAATGAAATTATATTAAAACAGAAATTACATTCAAAACAGGATATCCATTCCCTATTATAATTCCTTATTCTAGGAAGAACAAAGTTTCAATGATTCGTCATGAAATATAGCAAACAAGATAATAATGTAACAGATCTTGGACCGTCGAACTTTTTTTCAAGACGAACAATTTCATGTTGACAACTTTAACCAAATCTGACTAGAATCAGGGGCCAAAATGGTCATTTTCATGGGTAATGGTGTAAATGTCAAGCTTAGGACTACATTGCAAAACCATAGGGTCAGATATATAATTTTAGAAAAATTTAGTATTTAAACCCCAAGGTTTCACTAATTACATAGGAAAACCCTTGTAATTAGCTTGAAGTTTTAGAGGAGAAAGAAAGAAGCACTTGATAAAATAATGGAGGGAACATCAATGTTTGGCCAACTCCAGTGATGTGTGACGGTCACAAGCTGTTCGTCTGGTCATGGTGCACGTAGTGGTGGTCATCATTTAGCCATCAGTGGCCGGCATTATGGCATGATTTGGAGAACCTGTCGGATCGGTGCCAAGATTCCTGACGATCGCCTATGTCGTGAACCACTCTACATTCATCATAACAAGTGAGTGGAGTACTTGATTTCAGATTTATTTATTCATTTATTAAATTTTTTTATTTACTATGGATTTATGCTTTGATATATGCTTTATTTAAGATATATTGATTTGTGTTCTAGATAGCTATAGTAACGGTTATGTGTGTGTGTGTGTGTATATGTATGTTAATATATATGTATGTGTGTGTGTGTGTGAGCGTGTGTGTGTGTTTTTGTGTGTGTACGATTATAACATTTTTAGGACAGCGTGATTTTCTCAATTAGGAGTAACATTGTTATTGATTTAAGGATTTGATTTCATCTGATGGAATGATGTATGAAGTGTCTATAAATATTTGGGATGTTTAGGATAAGACGATGGTAGTCTAGTTATGGTTGTGACTTGTTAGATAAGCCTGATATTTTGATGAGATTGGAAATATATGTATATGTATGTGTATATGTACGTATCTGTATATAAATATGTTTAGTTTAAGTTGACTAAATCACCATGAGTTTGGTATGGTTATAGTCACGGGTATGGACGGTTTGGTTCAACGAGCATAATCGTACGTTATAGATATATATATATATATAGTTAAATATATGTCGTTAATGTGTATGTGATATGATTTCAATGTGTTTCAATATACGAGTCGTTTTATGATACATGATAACTTTGAAATGTATCGAGTGATGTGCCCGACTTGTGGGCTACTTGTTAAATGACGATGGATAAATGTGTGTTTTTTGATGTATCTGAAATGTGAATGAATACTCATGTCTTCTATTTTTATGAATGCTTTTGTTTTCTAACATCTCTATTTTTGATACTTTGATTTATGTTTTGAAACTTTGATATACGATTTTATGATATGAAAGTATTTTTGATAAAAAAAGATTTCGAATAGTTTAATTTTGACCATAAGTGATAAAGAATATGTTTTCGCCTCAGTGCTTATTATATGTTTTAATGTTTTATGAACTATCATAATGTTTCCGCCGAGACGGTTGGTAATGAAATGTTACCACATTGACACTTGCGCTACATTTTCATGTTTTATAATTTATCGATATGTTTCTCTCGAGGTGTTTGATGATATATTTATGTCCCAGTGCTTGACTCTTGTTTTCATGATATATGACTAATGATTATGTTTTTACCCGAGCGCTTGTTATTGGGTCCTAACCATCGAAAAATGGCTGGCCACTTCTCTGTCGACATGAACTTGATTCGTTCATTGTCCGATCTGTGCGCGCGATTCGGACATTGGACTCTTGTTATTTTTTGCTAGATAAGTTGGTCTTTGACTCATGGTAAGGATTATACCAGAAATATGATTTTCGGAAATGATTTGTTTACAACGAAAGAAATTTATGATGAGTTTTCAAAATGATTGTAAGTGAATATTTAATGTTCTCTGTTTGATGATGCATATGGTTGTTGGTGTAGAACCCACATTTGTAAAGAGTAAATTAATGGATTAATTGTGATTGTTTATCTTTTTTCTAAATTTGATGAAGTACATATTTTGCTTACGCCAGAGTTTGTGATCGTTATGTGTATATGTGTATGAGATTCATGTTGTGATTTTTACTCCGATGGTGAATAAGGTCAATTATCAAGAATCTGTAATTTGTCTTTCGTTTCCGATGATTATGATTATTATATATATACATTATTTTCAAATTATTTTTACTCTTATATATCGTGCGTGGTAGTTTTACAGGTTAGCAACAGACTTGTAGACCTCTTGCATTCCGAAGCAATCTTGAAGATAACATATCGCCCCAATATAGTCAGATTATCTTTGAGTTAGTTGTATAGTCATGGGTCTTTCGTAATGAGCCCCCACAGTCCCAGTTGTTTTGTATTCGTATTATGTTAAGTTGTGTTTGCTGAGCACGAAGATGTACTATGTCAGGAGTCGGTTTCAGGCGTGAGGCCGAATTTTATATTATGTTGGATTGATTGCATTTGTCTTTATCCACAGGTCAACTAGAGGTGCTGGATTTTGATCCAGGTGGCATGATGTTCTACATACATCAGGCCAAAATTTTAGTAGCATATGAGGCTTATAGAGATGGGTAATCTCCGTCTCCTGCCGGTAGCATCCTGTCTTTGGCGGGATGTTACAGATTAATTTCATGAAATAGTTATAATTTTTTACTTTGTTTATTATTCTTTTTATTTTACTACATTTTAAATAATTTAAATGATCATTATATCTTATGAAAAATTTTATTGGTGTAGTTGTGATGATTAGAAAAACTACAGTATGAAAAATTGAAGTAAATGTTAGATTTAATTAAAGTTTTTAATTTTTTTGTTGTTATTATTAAAAAATCGAAAAAACTGAATTGTACCGAACTGAACCGATAATTAAAATTAATTACAATTTTTTAAATTAACTACTATACAATTACTTTTTAAGAAACGAAATAATTATAACTACAATTTTTTTCTAATCAGACCAAACAATGCCCACCCCTAGAATAATGATATTCCTTCAGTTGATCTAGATGAACCATTTTACTGGCAAGCATACAAGAATGACAAAGTATGTGCTCACTGATTTAATACTTATGCTGAAATATTGATTCGTTATACTACGTCAGCAGGTCTGTTACGATTAACATATCAGAACTTAAAAGAAAATTTTATTCAGTTATAAGACTTAATTATAAATTAAATTTTTTTTTAGGATTGAAGTGTAAAAACAACACAATTTTTAAGATTTCGGATGTTATTATCCCAATTTGACGTGGCAGTTGAATAATTTAATATTTGTGTTGAAGTATCGTTCCGTCATGTCATGTAAACAAGTTTGTTAGAATTAACTCTAAAAGAAAATATTTATTCATTTAAAAAAAAAATCGAAAAACAGCATAACTTACGTTGTTATCTCAATTTCTAAACCATTTTCACTTCTTGAACCACACGTTCTCATCAACCAAACACACAGAAAATTAAAAAGCAAACCTTGTGCGATTGGGCTTAGCAGCCTCGCGTGTCTTTCTCTTCTTCCCATTTTGCTTACTCAAAGAACCTCCTTCTTTTACACTCTTGAATGAGACGACCAGCTCTCGTGAACTTCTCTTCTAACCCTATACAAGAGCCTCTCTTCAGGTTCATTATCATCAACAAGCACCTGCACCTTTGTATGCAGATTTAAAGAAAAGGGTATTTGCGTATGCAAAGAGAAGGCATATAACAGATGCAAATTCAGTTGAAGAAGAAGATGAGTTGTGACTCCCTTGAGGAGGAGCCACCTCTGAAACCATAGCATTCTTGGGTTTTTGTTGAGAAGAAAGAGATTGGTGGTTGGGTTGTGGTGTTGGTGTTGGTGTTGGTGTTGAAGTTTTTGGAGGTGGGTTTGAGGTTAACGGTCTGCTTGGATTGGGGTGAGGGAGGGGAGGGAAGGAAAGGTAAAGAATGGAAGTGTATTTGTTTGGAAACAAGTGAGTGAAGTTTTAGAAGTGTATCCTTCCGTACAGACGTTCTGATCACATACTTGACTCTTTTAAATTATTTTCTTTTTGCTTTTTGGCTTTGATTTCAACATATTTGCATTTTTTTTGGTTAGATATTTTTGGTTTTAGATCGTCAACAGTAACATGTTTATGCAACCAAGCATAACTTCATGTTTTCAGGATCTGACTCACGGCAAAATATGAAAAATCGATTTGACAAAATGGATGAAAACTAGTAAAAATCGGACCAGATCGATCCAATTTTTCTTATATTTTTAAATTTTTAATTAAATAAAATTATTCATTATTTAAGCCGGTTTTATCGATTTCTTGGACACGTTTTAACCGGTCGAATCAATGATCTATTGAATTTATCGATTTCTTGGACACGTTTTAATCGGTCAAATCAATGATCTATTGAATATTTACCCGACCTAGCATAAATATCAATATGTGTCTATATTTAAAAAAAAAATCTGAAATTTTGATTGAAATGATGTCATTTTTAGGGTGTGGAGTTAAACGGCAATGATATATATACAAAATTTTTTACCGAATTTTTTCCCGACTCACTGTAGCTACAGTGAGGCACTGTAGCTCACTGTAGCAACAGTGAGGGAGTAGGGAAAAAATTCTGTAAAAAATTCTATAGGTTTATCATTTTTGGGAGTTAATGTGTATCATTGTTGTAATGCAAAAGAACTATTCGTTGTTGGAGTGTTATCATAATGATAAAGGTATTTTTATATTTTTAATATGTACTATATTTCCTTAAGTTTCCTCCTAAATAAAGAAATATGATATTACATTTCCTTTCCTTTATCTATACTTCTCACATTTCCAAATAAGAGAAAAGTTAGTATGTACACTTCGCTATCTTTTCCCTCCCAACATAACTCAACATATCAAGATTTGGGTCAAAGATTTCCTTATCTTGAATCAACTTCTTTCTTCACAATTAGTCCAAGCTTCTTTTTCTTCTTCCTAGGCTTGATTGGGGTTGGATTACTCTTAATTATCTTGGAATTTGTGCTAGGAAAAATGTAAATCTTCTCATTTTTCTCTCAAATTTTTTACTAATGGGGGTAGAAATGAATGATTTTTTTATTTCTCTCTCTTTTGTGTTTAACCCTTTTAAATTTTAGAATAAATGAAGAGAAAAGTCTTGAATATTTTAGATTTATTTGGAGGACTTGGACCAAATATAGGATTCTTGATGGGCCTTGATTTGGGCTAAACTCATCCTAATTTAATTATGGCCCATATGTTATAATAAAGCTAGTTGCGCTTGACTTAAAGTTAGCTCATTAAATTGTCCCTCAAATTTCCGTTAATATTTTCCTTTCATCTACACTTCTCACTTTTCCAAATAAGAGAAAAGTTAATATGTACATTTGGCTATCTTTTCCCTCTCATTCCTATCTTCACCTTCCCTTACCCTTTCATTAATTACCCTTAACCTCACCCCCATCCAAGCAGAGCCTGAAACGGAGGAGGAGAAATTTGAGAGTGAGGTAGCAGCCATTGATGATTACTGTGGTGGTGATTATGCTTGTTTATTTTTATTGGTTTTGTTTGTACTCGGGTTAATGGGTTGACCCGATTGTTTTTGGGGTTTTCCTCCTCAAGTACCGAGGAGTTGGATCTAATGGGCTTGGACATTTTGCATTTGGTTTCAGTAATGAGAGCCGAGATGGCCTCAGATTTGATACTATATTAAGTTCTCATTTAGGATAATTATAATCATAATTTCTTCAACTTAGTTAAGTAGCATTCTCAAATTGATACTAAATAAAGTGAGGAATTTAAGCTTTTAAATTCAATTACAAACCTGAGATATTATCATTTTTATTGACTTATGAAAATACCTGAAAATTTCAAACAAATTTTCACACTTTTTATTTTAAGTTAGTATATTAATTCAAATTTTTTATTTTAAGCTCAATTTTACAATCAAAATTTCAATCGGCATATTAATTTACACCTAAAAACTTCAGTAGAATACTTATTTAAATATACAAATATAAATTAATAAATAGGTCGAAATTTTGGATGTAAAATTAAACATGTTTAAAGTTTTTGAATATTTTCCATATATAAACTAATCTTTCAATGTAAGAATGATAATTTCCCTATAAACACTAATCACATATCTACTCAAATTTGGCTTGATCTGGATTAATTCTATCATTTCGAACCATATCATAAATCATAATCTTTTCAAGTTTTCACCTTAGTAAATACAGTAAAATCTCTATAAATTATTGATGTTGGGATTGTGAAATTCTATTAATTTAGAAATGTATTAATTAATCGATAAATTAATAATTTATTAATTTAAAGAGTATTTTTTCGATTCAGTGAATATAAACTGAATTATATATAAAAGTATATCACTAATACAATGTACCATATTTCATGAATTAATTTAAAAAGAAAATTCATTATATATATTTATGAAAATCCTATTGAGGATGAAGCTAAGGATAATTCAGTACATTTGGAACTATTATAGCGGTAATAATTCTTCACAATTTTTTATTGTAGTTTGAGAAAACGATAGATACCAGAACTTTTGAATGCAATGAGAAAAATTAGAGATAAAATCCACATAGATTTTAAATTTCAAGAAAAAACAAACAATAATAAATTCATATTTTATTAAATTGTCCTAATCATGTGTTAGTTGTTAGTTATGTGTTGTGATGATGTTAGTTGTGTTGTGTTATTAGTAGTTATTAGTTGATAGTTGTATAGATGTATTTAATATAATAGTTATGCATTTATTGTGGTAGTTGTGTTTAAAGGCTATAAAAATGCCTCTCATTGTAATTCAAAACTCAAGTAAATGTTAATATACATTTTCTTCTCTAATTCTCACATGGTATCAGAGCTTAGGTTCTTTCCAGAGGTGTAGAAATTCAGTTTTCGGGAATGGAAAAGTCAGATGCTACGCAACCCATTCCTACCATTCTCATAGGTTCAAACTATCGTCTCTGGGTTCAGGGAATGCGTAGTTTTCTCAAGGGTCGGAAATTATGGCGTTATGTTACTGGAGATGTCAAGCCCCCCACTCAGCTTACTAATGAAACTGAAGGACAGCTCGCTGATCGTCTCGAGGATTGGGATAGTAAGAATCACCAAATTCTGACATGGTTCCGGAATACTTCGGTTCCAGCTATTCATCATCATTTGGGCGCTACGAAACTGCCAAAGAAGTTTGGGATCTGCTTGCATTAAGGTACACCTCTTCTGATCTCTCTAGTCAGTATCAATTATGGGAAAAGTTGCATAATTTGAAACAAGAGAAAGGTCAGTCTATTACTGATTTTCTTGCACAAATGGAGAACATTTGGGACCAACTTGCTTTATCAGAACCATCAATGAGTTGCACCGTTGATGCAACTAATTATACGGTACACCGTGACCGTATGCGACTAATTCAATTCCTTATGGCCCTTACTGATGATCTTGAATCTTGTCGAGCTTCATTGTTACATCAATCTCCTCTACCTATATTAGAAGCTGCTGTCTCTCGATTATTGTCTGATGAAACTCGTCTCGGCTTACTTAAGCCATCTCACGATGATGTTGTGCTTGCCGTCGCGGATAAACATTTCTCAAAAGGTGAAGGCAAATTTTGTCGTACCTGCAACAAATCCGGTCATACTCTGATTGAATGTAGTCTTACTGAATGTCACAAATGCAAGAAAATAGGCCATATTGCCGCTCACTGTCCCACTAAGGTGAGTTGTCGCTACTGCAAGCTGTCTGGCCATTCCATTGAGCAGTGCCCCACTCGTCCCCCAAGATCTAATCAACCCTCCAAGATAGCAATTCCAATTGCTGCTGCTACCTCTGAGGTTACTGTCTCTCCAACATCCACTGGTAACTTAGAAGCACTCCTTAGACAAATACTCTCCACTCATCCCAGTACTTCTACTGCCTTATCTGTCAATTCAGGTAATTCTCCTTGGTATTTTGACTTGGTTGTTGCAATCATATGACTTCTCAATCCTTGTTATTTTCTTCCACCTCTCCTACCACAAATATTTCTCCAATCTTCACTGCAGATGGCTCACAAATGCTTGTAAGTCAGTTTGGCCACATATCAACATCTACACTCACATTACCAAACACATTTCTTATTCCCAAACTTACATTCAACCTTATTTCTATAGGTCAACTATGTGAACTTGGATTAGAATTGATATTCTCCACTAATGGTTGTCGTGTGCAGGATCCGCAGACGGGACAGATTCTTGGGACATGCCATAGAATTGGACGTCTGTTTGAACTCACATCTCTGCATCTTCCTTCAAATCATTTTTCCCAATTATGTGTTGTATCTACTCCATCTTCTCTTCACTTGTGGCATATTCGTCTTGGTCATGCCTCGATAAATAAACTTCGTCCTTTAATTCTAATGGTTCACTAGGTTCTGTTAAAGACCAGCCTTTCCATTGTGTCTCTTGTCAACTTGGAAAACAACCAGCTTTGTCCTTTCAACATAATAAACATAATTATGTTGCTCCATTTGATTTGGTCCACTCTGATGTATGGGGACCTTCACCTACAGCCACTATGGGAGGATATAAATATTTTGTCTTGTTTATTGATGATTATTCTTGATTTACATGGATCTTTCTTATGAAACAACGTTCTGAACTACCTCAAATTTATATTGACTTTGCAAACATGATCAAAACACAATTTTCCAAAACTATCAAAATTTTGAGGACCGACAATGCCAAGGAATATCTTGACTCCAAAATTCAACAATTTTTAAAAGCCTAAGGAACCATTTCACAACGATCATGCCCATATACCTCTCAACAAAATGGACGAGCCGAAAGAAAATATCGTCATATTTTAGATTCCACTCGATCCATGCTCATTTCATCATCTTGTCCTGAACGTTTTTGGGGTGAAACTGCCCTTACGACTGTTTATGTTATTAATCGTATTCCTTCTTCAGTCACCAAACACAATTTGTCTCCTTATGAGTGTCTTTATGGTGTTTCCCCTCATTATGATCTTCTCAAGGTTTTTGGGAGTGTTTGTTTTGTTCTTCTTCATCCCACAGAGCATCACAAGTTAGAACCCCGTGCCAGAATTTGTTGTTTCTTAGGATATGGTATTCAACACAAAGGGTATCATTGTTGGGATCCCGTGTAAAAGAAACTTCGCATCTCTCGTCATGTTATTTTCTGGGAACATGTTATGTTCTCTTCTATTTCTAAGTTCACAGTGTCACCTTCAGATCCTCTTCCACTTTTCACTAATCCATCTATTGAGTTGTTTCCATCTGATGCAAGTACTCATGGTGAACATACAGATGTCCAACCTCCATCACCGCTTGTTCTTGATGATGCCCCTCCTGCAGATACTGCACCAGAGACCATTGGTGACTCATCTCCACCATATCCTACCTGAGTAAGAAATCCTTCCCCTTACCTTCGAGATTATCATTGTTTCTCTGCCCTTGTTTCTTTGCATGAACCTCAGTCATATAGGGAGGCTTCTTCTAATCCTCATTGGCAGCAAGCTATGCAAGATGAATTACAGACATTGACAAAGACAGGTACTTGGGACTTGGTTGATCTTCCTCCTGGCAAAAATCCAGTGGGATGCAAATGGGTTTACAAAATCAAAACACATTCAGATGGATCTATTGAGCGTTATAAAGCACGACTTGTTGCTAAAGGATTCGCTCAAGAGTATGGGATTGATTATGAGGAGACTTTTGCTTCTGTTGCTCGCCTTACCTCAGTTCGTAGTCTGCTTGCTATTGATGCTGCTCGGCAATGGAGTCTGTGTAACATCCCAGATTTTCGGGACTGTTCTAGAAGATTCTCAGACTGACGATATAGTCTTGGAATAGAATGATATTGAGGAATAAGTGTTTAAGTGATGGAATATGGATCAGAATAATATGAAATGAATATTCGTCGCGTTGGAAAACGCGTGGGACCAAGAATCAGTTACGCGATTTTTACTATATGCGTAAAGTTTACTGTTTTGACCACAGAATTAGCAAACGAACTCCGATTGAATTGATTCTTGAACCATCGGACTCATTTTTCCGAGACGAACAACTTTTATGTTGAGCACATTTCGAGAATCGTGTCAGAAGGGCTCCGAAAATGTGAAATTCCAGAAAGTTCCATGATAGGGGCTAAACTGCAATTATGCGGGGACCTTTTTGATATTTTCCAGGGAACTATATAAATCCTCAAGGTTTTCAAAAATTGCAAAATTGGCAAAATTCCAAAACCCCTCAAATTTGGCCCCACCCCCAAATTTTGCCTCCCATAAACGCTGCTTGCGCCGGCCACTTCCCGGCCACCGTCGGCCTGCGCGACTGTCGAGGAAGAAGCGTCCGGCCACCGTGCATCTGATGGTGGCCGGAGGCGAACCTAAAACGCCGGTGATCGGCGGGAAAGAGGACGAATGGGTCGCGCTTATGGGTCGTCCGATCCCGGCTCGTCGTTTCGTTTCACGACCCGAGCCACCTACCAAATCGAAGCCCTCGACGAGTACTACGAGTATGCGGAATCGATTTCACCGAACAGCGGCCGGTTGCACGCGAAACAAGGAAAGAAGCGTCAGATGAATAGTAATCTGTGATGAATAGTAACTTCGATCGGAATTCCGACGACACCAGCGCGTTCGTATGGCCGATGGGATTTCGAATATGGCCTCAATATTTCGGTACGACTCTCCGTTTAAAATTTGTTATTTTAAAGTGTATCGATTTATATTCGGATGTCTCTAGTAGTTCCGTAGTTTAGTGAATTTGCATGAAGTGAATTGGATGTGTTTAAATATGTTAAAACGATAAATGTGGTAGAATCCGGGAAGAAACGGAATAGATTAGATCGATCTGGTAGAATCAGAGAGGATTCATGTATTACGAGAAAGATCCGAAGTTTATTTTAAGAATGTCTAAAGTTCCGCAAATAGCGGTTCTGCTTGCATTTTATGATTTGTTTTGACAGATCGGGTCCAGGTACTGAGTGTTCGCGAAGCCAGGTAAGTAACTCATACTGTGAGCAATTGATAGATTTAACAATGTTCGAAACTAATAATATAATAAAGTTGTATATAGTTATATGCATGAAACCTGTATATATATAAAGATGAATGTAGGAGAAAGAGACAGGTGTATTTATTTACACATATAGATAAGAATAAGCAATTATAAGCAGGTGTATGAGTAAAGACAAGCATGAGCATATGGAAGTAAAGAGATACATATCTAGGTATAAACCAGTATATATATATATATAGATAGAGTATATGAACGATGTCATGCTTATGATTATAATTAAATAAGACTTGGGAATGAGGGTTGTAAACACTACACCCTAGGGAATGGGATTAGCGATAAATGGCAATGTTTGCAAGTATGATTGAATGCTAAAAGGACGAATATGAACATGTGTGTAGCAAATATGTGATTTTGACGTGATTATGTATATCGATATTTTGAGGAAATTGACTTAACTAGTATGTATGTTAATATATGAATACATATTATAATGTATGAATTATGAATGTAGACTGAAATGACTTGATGTTGTTGAGTACTGGTTATGAATAAGAAAGTATGTGATATATTTATAAATGTGTATGTTGAGATGTATGTGAGAACATGAGATTGCGAGTATTTATGAATGCTCAATATGAATGAATGATGAAAAGTGTAAATGTACATTTATGTAGTGTTATGAATGGGAAGTAAGAATAGGTGAAAGTAAAGTAGAATGTGTATTTGTAAATATGTAAAGAAAGTATGTGAATGTGTATGTTTGAGCATGACCTTGTATGCGTGAATGAATAAGATGTGAAAGCTTATGATTATGAGAAATATGTATGTTTGAGCATGAATTAGCATATGTCAATTGAGAATGTAGTGCATGGGCATGATTATGCTTGAGCATGCATACACGAGTATGGGCATGAATAGAATGAGAAAATATGAGAATATGAAAAGTTGCATCAGAGCATTCATAGAAAGCATACGCGTGTATGTCAGCATTATTTTGTGAATGCATATATATATAGGATTGCATAAACATAAAAAGAATGTTTTCAAAAGTAAAAATGGATTTCCAGAGTTTTCAAAAGTTCTTAGTAGTTTTCAGAAACTTTTATAAACGATTTTCAGTTTTGATATTTATTGGGATTCAGTTAATCCCAGAGTTAAATGGATTTGACGGATTTCATATGGATTCGGGATTTGGGATTTGACCCATCCCAGTTGTACATCGTTGGAATTGACGGATTTCATATGGATTCGGGATTTGGGATTTGACCCATCCCAGTTGTACATCGTTGGAATTGACAGATTTCATATGGATTCGGGATTTGGGATTTGACCCATCCCAGCTGTACACTCATTGGAATTGACGGATTTAGACACATGTGCACATGTGGAGGACTGGGGGGACGCTCCTAGATCCTTAGCGCTCAGATGGTACATTCCTGGGCGGAGATGCGCCTACGGGCGGAGATTCGGTTTTCAGAAAAAGGATTTCAGATTTTAGTTTGGTTTTCAGAAAAAAAATATTTCAGATTTCAGTTTGGTTTTCATAAAAAGGACTTCAGATTTCAGTTTTCAGAAAAGAGTTTCAGAAAAGAACTTAGAAAGATGGTTTTAGAAAAAAGGTATAAGAAAAAGAAAGATTTTCAGAATGAGTTTTCATAAAGCAGATTTTTAGTAAAAGAGTTTTCTAGAACAGAAAAAACGAAGGAAATTTCAAATATGAGTTTTCTAAAAAGAAAGAAACTTTCCAAGCAAAGTGAAGTTATAAGATGTTAATATGAATTAAAGCTTTTTAAAGTTCGTATGATTCATGCATATGATGTTTGAGCACGATGATATTGTTACCTATATGTGTATATATGATTGACGATTGTATGTTGCATGGTAGAGGTGTTGGATAGGATCCGTTCGGATAGAATTCATCCCATACCTATTCTAAAATAGGTAATGGGTTCTGTACGAGCATTGTTTGCACAAACCAGCACTAGTGCATACACATGATGATGAGAAGCATATTTGCTGTATATATATAATTAATATGGATTGTCTATGATGAATCGATGAGGTGTTAAATAGAATGGTAAGAAGATAACTTTGATAATTCACCTGAGCTTGAGGTACCAAAGTAAGAGAAAGATAAGAAGATAAGAAAATAATATGTATATGTATGTGAACATTGCTATATGATATGCCGTGAATGATATATATGTGACATTATGAATATGTTAATTATGTTAGATAGAGGTAAAAGTTATAAGTAAGAATAAATGTGGATGATTGTTGGTTATTGAATTATTCAAGTTAGAGAAGAACTACATGTTGTAACTTAAATGATTAAAAATAAAGGAAATGATTAAAAGAACAAAAGGAAGTACTGCTCGACGTGTGTTGTGAATTAAAACGATTTGTATACGAAGTGAAAGTTATATATATATATAAGTGACTTGTACATGTGACTTCAAATAATTGCTATATGATTTATGTGATGACGATATGAGACATATAAGTGATTGTACGGATGATTCGATGATATGTTAAGATTGATATAAATATGAATGCAATGATTTCAAATAAATAAGCTAGGAAGCACGTCACTAGAAAACAGAAAGAGATGAGTGTATGCATGCTCACATTATAGGAATATAAGAAATAAAATGTTTCTCAATCAGCTAGGAAGCAGATAGTATGAACAGTTGGTAAATTAAAGAATGTGTGATCACTTAGAAACGCCAGGAATAATATGTAAACTGGAATTCAAACCTTGCTTGTGTATGATGCTCAAGGTAGGAGCATAGTTACTTACTGAGTCTTATGACTCACTATACTACAGTGTTTGAGTTTTGCAGGTTGGCGACCTAAACGGTCGACTGTGGATTTCAAAGTTGCGGAGCAGTCGGATAGCAGCGTTGCAGTCAACCAGTCACTAGGTCTTGGGGAAATAAAGAGTCTAGTAGTTTATGTTTTAGATTGTATAAGTTGTAACGTGCTGAGCACATATGTTTATTTTAGAAAAGTTTTTGTATATGTGTATTTTCGGGCACGAAGCCCTGGTTATATTGTGTTTATATGTCTGCATTACATATTAGATGAGTCCATAGATTGCATTGATGTTGAGATAACGGCTTGAGGCCGAGACTTTATGTTTATGTTGTATTTGGATGCTGGCAATAGGCCAGGTTGCATGATGTTACGAATACATCATGCCGAAATTTTTCTAGAATCAGAGGCTTATGGAGATGAGTTTAGCCTGTCTTCTGCCGGTAACATCGCTGCTAAGGTGGGATGTTACAGTCTGTTTCAGATGGATGTCAAGAATGCCTTCCTCAATGGTGATCTCACTGAAGAAGTTTATATGACGCCTCCTCCAGGTCTTGATCATCCACCAAATACAGTATGTCGCCTGCGACGTGCCTTATATGGTTTGAAGCAAGCTCCTCGTGCATGGTTTGCCAAATTCAGTACCGCTGTCAGACAAATTGGATTCACCTCCAGTCCACATGATTCAGTCTTATTTCTTCGAAAATCCAAAAAAGGTATTGTGATATTACTTCTTTATGTTGATGATATGATTATTACTGGAGATAATATTTCAGGCATAGTAGATCTCAAGCAGGCTCTTAGTCAACAATTTGAAATGAAAGATCTTGGTCCTTTGAGTTATTTTTTAGGCTTTGAGGTTATTTGTTTTGATGATGGTTATCATCTATCGCAAGCCAAGTATGCCTCTGATCTTCTTTCTCGAGCTGTCCTTACAGATAGCAAGACAGTTCCAACTCCAATTGAGTATAATACTAGTCTTACACCTATAGATGAAGATAACACTCCCCTTGATGATCCTACTCTCTACAGACAATTGGTTGGAAGCCTCATTTATCTTACAATCACTCGACCAGACATTTCTTATGCAGTTCACATTGTCAGCCATTTCATGACCGCTCCCCCCCGTTCCACTCATTATGTTGCAGTACTTCTCATCCTTCGTTATGTTAAAGGAACTCTCTTTACAGGTCTCCATTTTTCTGCTACTTCATCATTGGTTCTTCGAGCCTATTTTGATTCTGACTGGGCAGGAGACCCTACTGATCGTCGATCAACTACATGTTACTGTATTTTTCTTGGTGATTCACTTATTTCTTGGCGCAGCAAGAAACAGACATTGGTTGCCCGCTCGAGTACTGAGGCTGAATATAGAGCTGTTGCTGCTACTACAGCTGAACTTCTATGGTTACGTTGGCTTCTAGAAGATATGGGAGTCCCTCAACCATCATCTCTCACTCTTTACTGTGACAACAAAAGTGCTATTGCAATAACACATAATGATGTTTTTCATGAGCGCACCAAACATATTGAGATCGATTGTCATTCCATTCCCCAACACGTTGTTTCTGGCACTATTTCCTTGAAGTATCTCAAATCCACTGATCGGCTAGCTGATGTTTTCACCAAATCATTTCTTCTGGGACGTTACACTACACTTGTTTCCAAACTCAATTTGGTTTCATCTAAACCACCTTGAGTTTGAGGGGATGTTAGTTGTTAGTTGTGTGTTGTGATGATGTTAGTTGTGTTGTGTTATTAGTAGTTATTAGTTGATAGTTGTATAGATGTATTTAATATAGTAGTTATGCATTTATTGTGGTAGTTGTGTTTAAAGGCTATAAAAAGCCTCTCATTGTAATTCAAAACTCAAGTAAATGTTAATATACATTTTCTTCTCTAATTCTCACATTATGTCTGTAATTTTAGAGAATTATTAATTTATAATATTGACGGGACTATAGATTTATATAAGGGTCTCCATATAAATTATTATCTTATTAATTTATCAAGATTACTAATTTTGTAAACTAACCCCAAATTAGAACCGAAAAAATTACTATTTTAAGGAAATTATTAATTTATCGAATATTAATTTATGGATATTTAACCATGAATATGACTAATAGTGAATAAAAATGGGAACTAATAAAAGAAAGAATTTTAATTATACGTGCACAAGACACGTGATAATAGATCAGTAAAAGTTAAGAGGATCTAAGATGAAACTCAAAAAGAAAACTTAGATGGGATTAGAGATGGCAAATAAACCCGGACCCGGCACGGATCCGCATGGACCTGGACGATCCGGGTCCGGGATTAAAAAAACCGGACCCGGGTCTTTAAAATTCGGACCCGGGTGTATTCGGATCCGGATATGGGTTCGCACGGGTCCGGCCCGGATAGACCCGGGTCCGGAAAAAAATAAAAAAATACAAATATAATGAAAATACAAAATAATATGCATATAATATATATATATAATATAATAGAATATAATTAAAAAATATAAAAGAATTGAAATAAAATTAATTAAATTGATAAAATCCAAATATAAATATAAAATAATACAATTAAAAAAATTTTAATTTTTAATTTTTAAAAAAAATAGTGAACCGGGTATCCGGATCCGGACCGGGTAGACCCGGGTCCGGACCGGGAAGACCCGGGTTCGGACCCAGATATATTTTCCCGGGTCCGGAACCGAACCCGGGGTGAAGAAATTCCTTGCGGATCTGGACCCAGACCTGGGTCCGGATTTTGCCATCCTTAGATGGGATAGGATCGTAGCATAATATATTACATATCGCTAGCGATTACAAGTATTGAGTTATCCTAACTTAATAGATATATTTTGGATTATAAAGTCAAAAAATAATTTCATCATGTAGGGGCGGTTCAAGATTTTTTGAGGTATTGGACAAATATTTTTTAGTGAAATTTTATTAAATTAGAAATATTTTTAGAAAAAAATAATCATATTATTTGTTTGGAAAATAAGAAAGATCAAGATAAATGTTTAATAAATTATAATTATTTAAATAATTTTATATTACAATTAACTAATCAATTAGAGAAATTTATTATTTTTTAACATAAAAATTTAATAATAATGTATAGACACAAATTTTTATGGAGCCTTATATTTTGGTGAGGCCATAAATGACCGCCTAAATTGGTTAAGGATCGAGCCACTTATTTCATAATGAATTTTGTGCTCAAATTGGATAATACTTGTTTATATTGGCTAGAAAAGACTTTAATTAATCACCAACAAACTATAATTATTAGTATAATATGGGATCAATTAGGAGTCTGAATTGATGCATTTATAACACGGTTTAGAGGTTTATGGAACATAATGCGAATTTGTGTCAATTGAAAACGATACCTCTATCCCTTGCACACAAATTGATATATTTGAGGGATTTATTTATTCTATTCACATTTTTGTAGATCATTTATTATAAAGAGTCCCGATGGAGACTTGAACTAATGCTTATGCTTACCAATATGCTATACTTAAATAAAAATAAACAATGGTAAGTTGTGTTAAATCATGGGCTAAATCAATTTATTTATTGGGTTATTTTTGTTGTTGATGTTGATCCATACAATTTGAAGCTTCCCACGATACATATAGGGGCATCCCCAAAAGTGGCTAAAGTTAAGGTAAAATGATTCCTTTTATGGTTTTGTTTAATGAAAACCCTTTAATTACCTCCATGAACATATATGTAGTGCTAACAATTGTTAACATCTTCAAAAGGATCAGTGGGTTAATTTTATATTAAAGTTCCAGGTTCATTAGTCTACTGAAATGGTATGTTTGATCAATCACTTTCTACCATTTGATGGAGGAGTCTAATAAGTTTTTAAATTTAAAAGATACTACAACAATAAAGTGGTGGACCCACTTTTTGGTTAATCATATGATCTACTATGCTAAATGACAACCAAATATATTATCTCAATAAGTTGAACTGATGATGCTCGAACTATACAAATATTTTATTTATTAGATTCTTAAATAAAAAACGATAGAATTTTTGGTACATAAATCTTATTAATTTATTTATAAATTATATGGTGATACTAAATGATTTAGTGTATTGGATACCTTAAGACACTTTGTTAAGGACACTCGTCGACAAACAGAAATGCTACTACACACACGCAATTATAACCGTGGGACTTTATTTACAATATATAAAACACATTAATAAATGAACACTTCAAAAAGAAAAAGCTTTACCCAATGGCTTTCCACTTTCTAGGGTCCAGGCGTGGCATCTTCTCTGCATTTGGTCTTTAATTAAATACTTCACTTTTTTTTTGTTCCCCACTCGATATTCAGTGTCACATTGGGCCTGATTAATCCGAATTCGGACCGAGAGCTGTACAATATAATCCTCCCAACGATAGTGACTCTAGCGGGACTCGAACTATGAAGCATACCCAATCGAACTTCATAGGATTGAATCAACTACCACTCAACCAACACTCGTTGGTAACACTTCACATTTTCATTTCTTCCTGTTCTTGTTGTTGTTCTTCTCTCTCTTCTTTTACTCCAAAATTTAGGGCTAGCTAAGCTAGCTTCTCTAATCCCACTCATTGTATATAAAAACTATTGATTTGAAGACTTTAACCATCCCTTCTTTTACTTTTGTTTGACTTGACTTATCCAGCTGGTGTCTCTCTTCGGTCCCTTTTCATTTACAAAAATAATAAACTCACACATATTTTTACTTAAAATTTTACAAATTCTCTCATTGTAGTTACAGTGATTTACCTAAAGTTTTACAAACTCTCTCTTTGTAGCTACAGTGATCTACAGTAAATTACTGTAGTTACAATAAGAAAATTTGTAAAATTTTAAATAAAAATATATGTGAATGTATCATTACTTTTTCATTTGTACTTTGCAACTATTCCTTTCTTGCTGCTGTTATGATTGTGGTAAAACAAAAGGCTCAATGGTGTGAAGAATTATCCTAATTATTTTGCAATATATATTCAGGATACAATTAAATTTAAAATTTAGAATTTTAAGAATAGCAAATTTCTGTAGAATTTTTGAAATACTTTTTATTAAAAAAAAAAAAAAAGAGTGAATGGATATTTGTAGGAATATAAAATTAGCGCATATAAACATAGAATCGTAACAGTTGTAGATTAAAAAAAAAAAAAACCCTTTTTAGACCAAAAATTATGACTTAAATTTAAGGTTAAAGCAACAGTTAATAAATTCCAATTTATTATAAACATATTATTATACATAAATTCAAAATATTATAAATATATTATTACTTTAGCAATCAAATATATATTTATTCTCGCGCGCATATATATATATATATATATATATATATATATATATATATATATATATAGATATATATATATAGTATATTTAGGGAAATACTAAGGGTACTCGTCAAGAATTCATTTTTGTAAAGTTTTCATAGGAAATGGGAATTTTTTTTTAAATATTTTGATAGTGTTTTTGTATTTTCCATAAAAATGATATGAAAATTTTCTTAAAATTGATCATTAATGAGTGCCATTTGGACACTCGTTCACATGATCCATATATTTAAACCAAATTTTTTAGTTTCCATCCAATTTTTAAATCTTTGATTTCTCTCCGGCTTCCACAAATCAATTGATTTATTGTTCCCACAATACAAAGTTTAACAGTTCATTTTACTGCAACCTATGTACAAGAGCTGTTCTGCTCTCTTTTGCCTGCTTCTGTAGGATTTCTGTTACTGTGCATGCATGTGTGTGTATATATATATATATATTGATGGTGTTTTCAGGCACTATGGTATTTAAAGCAGCACGACAGGGGCAAAAGGTAATCCCATTCTTGTTCAGGATCATTAATGTCGACCCGACCCATAAAAAGCCAGCAGTAAGGGCCCGAACACTTTGCAATAAGGGGTCGAGCACCTTATGGTTACAGACCGACCACAACAGGTAGAGACCGAACACTTTATAATCGGCAACCGAGCACTTTGGTTCGAATGACCAAGCATTATCAGATCGATAGCAGCATTCTCAGTTCAAAGGACTATCATGACCGACCTCATGAAGACCGACCAGATGGCGAGATATGCTCCGGAAGATGACACCTTATTCTTGCGGATAAGAAGACAGTCCTACCTTCATAAGAGATACTGATGAAACCAGTGTCCTAGAAGGATAAAGGAAGTAGATGTAGATTTGATTAGGAATCCTTGTGGGAAAATGAGATTGTTTCAACTAGGAATCCTCATACTAGAAGGAATCTGATTTCTTCACTATTATAAATAGAAGTGAAGAGTATGTGTAAGGGGCATGAGAATCAATATCAATCTCATTGTGATTAAACTTGTAAAGCACGAGAGATACACGAGATACAAGTTTCAGCAATAACAGTTTAGTTCTGTTTGTGTTCGTGGACGTAGGTTGGATAAAAATCCGCCGAACCACGTTAAATCTCCTTGTTTGATTGGCGCATTATCTACCTTCTGCTAAGTTTACTTTTGGTTTCCCCCATAACAAAACAAATTCATTATTGAAGGAGGATTACCTCGGGAGTGATATTCCCATATTGCCCTGAGACCAAAATCCACCGTCAACAGTTGGCGCCGTCTGTGGGAAACTTTCAACAAAAAGCAATTCACGAAAAAGACAATGGCAGAAGGCGGAAATCATCAATCTTCAGGGAGTCCCGCAACAGACTGGATGAAAAAGATGGAAGAAAGTATGAAATCCATGATGGATCGGCTGGAGAGAATGGAGGAAACGAACAACGAAAGACCCGAAGTCGGAAACCAGTCGAAGAAGAGGAGAAAAAGCAGAAGGGAAAAAGGGTAGTAGATACAAGTGAAGACGATGGACCCAGGAGGAGGGGCCCCTGCGGGATAAAATTCGTAGTTGTAGAAAAAGATTCAAAAACAGAGGACACATGGAAAGAAGAAGAAGGAAGACCATCACCAGATCCCTCTTATGATAGTCTCCGCGACTCCATAAGAGAGGACATAGAGTATACCGAAAATGTACGGAAAATTCCAAGGCATGAGGAACGCCGCACCCGGGGCAATGGACGCACAGAGGGGCACAGAAGACGACATGGCGGCACAACCAGTGAGATAAAGTCTTGGTTAAAAAATGAGATGACCAAGTGGGGGGTGGGCCTCAAGACCGATGCAAGTGATGCCCGGGACGGTGATGAGGAATCTCCCATCACGGAAGAAATAAAGTCGGTAAAATTCCCAAGGCGATTCAACATGCCGACCATGGCACCTTACAAAGGTCACTCTGACCTGAAATCCCACATCGAAAGCTTTGTCCTGTTGATGGAAGTCTATAGAGTGGTAGGAGATGCCATCTGCAAAGTGTTCCCCCTAACTTTGGGTGGACCCGCCATCCTATGGTACATAAGTCTGGCCCCGGGGAGCATCGGAAGCTTCACACAGCTTAAAAGGTCGTTCGCTCGACACTTTAAAGGGGTCTGCGTCCCCAAGAAGACGATTGGAGAATTGAGGCTTATGAAGCAAGGAGATGACGAGCCCCTAAAAATTTTCATCGAGAGGTACCACAATATGGTACTTGAGGTCGGAGGGTACGAGTCCCAAGAGGCCCTGGAAAGTTTAAAGGGAGCCCTAAGGGTCGGAAAACTATGGACTCACCTAAGAATCCAAGACACACCAGATTATGCTACCACTCTAGAGGTAGCCCGGAAATTTGTCTTGTTAGAAAGTGAAGAAAAGATCTCCCGAAGAGGGACGGCTATTCGAGAAAGAACAACAAGAACAGAGGCCCCCCGACGACCGGATAGGGAATTCAAAAAATTCAATCTGAGACCCAAAGAATTCAAACCAATGCCTCGAAGAGATCATGAAAGAGGGGTCGCGACCCAGGTGAATCATGTAGTCCGAGAAGAAGCGTATATTCCCCTGAGCAAGCCACCGGGGCAAATCATCATGGAGATACAGAAAAATGCCTCTTGATAGAACCCGACCTCAGGAGATTCTCCCCAGATAAAAGAAACAAGAAATCTTACTGTGTACATCATAATTTGAAGGGACACACAACGGACGAATTCAATGATCTACGGGAACAGATGGAAGACCTAGCCCGAAATGGGTATCTAAATAGTTATATCGACCATGAGGCCATGACGGCCAGACAGAGGGCACGAAACTGAAAGGTGAACATCATCGCATGAGGGAAAACACTGGCCGGAGACTCTAACCGGTCAAGAAAAAGCTATAGCTGAATACATGGGACAAAGGTGCTGGAAATGGAAAGGTCCCCAGTACCACGAGGAAGTCAGTCGGTACCCATAATGTTCACCGACGAGGATGCTCGAGGGGTGAGTTTCCCCCATGACGATGCGCTAATAATCAAAGCTACAATCAGCGGCACAGAGGTAGATAGAATCCTGGTAGATCCCGGAAGCGCGGTAGACATAATCTCCAAAGAAGCTTTAGAAAGCCTGGGAGTGGAGTACGTAACCCTAACTAATGACGGCACCCCATGTACGGTTTTGGAGGCTCAACGGTTATCCCGCTTGGGAGAATACAACTGGAAACAACTATCGGAACTCACCCCAGGACCCGGACAGTAATGGTAAACTTCACACCGTGGTGGACTGCCTGAGCAGTTACCAAGTCATTGTCGGCTGACCTTTTATGATAATGAAAACAAAGGCTGCAATGTCCTGTTATCACTTAAAACTGAAATTCCCCACCCGGGAAGGGATCAGAATCATATGCGGAAGTCATAAGATAGCCCGTAGTTGTTTCGCCACTCTCTCACGAGAAACCCTCTGCATTGAAGAAAGCACCAGGAAGAGGCAGAAGGGGAAGACAAGGAAAACCCAAGGAAGGAACCGGGTCATTACCCGGATAAAGTTGCCCGGCTAGGAACAACTGAAGAGTTAGAAGAAATAAGATTGTTTGGACCGAAAAAAAGCATAAAGATAGGGGGAAATTGGACGAAACCCTAAAAAAGGGCCTGCTAGAATGTCTACGGGAGTACCCCGACATCTTCGCGTGGGGACACAATGACATGCCCGGGATTGACCCAAAGTTCATCAGTCACCGCTTGGCAGTAAACCCATCACACAAACCGGTCAAACAGAAGAGAATAATCTTTAATCAAGAACGGTGCAGAGCGGTGGCGTCCGAAGTGGAAAAACTGTTAAAAGCTGGCTTCATCAGAGAAGTCAAGTACCCATAATGGGTGTCAAACGTGGTGTTAGTGAAGAAGTCCAATGGAAAATGGAGGATGTGCGTAGATTTCACCGACCTTAATAAAGCATGTCCAAAAGACAGCTTTCCTCTACCGAATGTGGATCAACTGGTAGACGCAACAGCCTGCCAAGGACTACTAAGCTTCATGGATGCCTTCTCAGGGTACAATCAGGTCAGGATGCATCCTGCAGACGAGGAGAAAACCACTTTTATCACCGATCAAGGACTGTACTGCTACAAAGTAATGTCATTCGAACTGAAGAACGCATGGGCAACTTTTCAAAGAGAAGTGTGCATTCGGAGTGGCCTCAGGAAAATTTCTAGGCTACATGGTGAGTTCCCGAGGCATAGAAGCCAACCCTCAGAAGATACAAGCTGTGCTGGATTTAAAATCCCCCAGAACAATTAAAGAGGTGCAAGGTCTAACAGGCAGGGTCACCGCACCTAACCGATTATCTCTCGGGCGACCGACAAATGCCACCCCTTCTTCAAAGTCATCAAGAAGGCCCAAAAAGGGATCGACTGGGCGCCGAAATGCGAGGAGGCCTTCCAGCAGCTAAAACAATATCTAGCACAGCCCCCACTCCTGGCTAAACCTCTCCCAGGAGAGACATTATACTTGTACTTGGCTGTTTCAAAACACGCAGTGAGTTCGGTACTGGTGCAAGAGGCCGACCAGATCCATAGATCAGTATACTATGTCAGCAAAGCTTTATTGGATGAAAAGACCCGGTATCCCGTGCATGACCTAGTCGCTCTATCCTTGATCACTACAGCACAGAAATTACGATCTTACTTCCAGGCCCACCCTATCGGAGTTTACACCAATTACCCCCTGCGACAGATCTTGCAAAAACCAGAAGCCTCGGGAAGGCTAATGAAATGGTCGGTGGAGCTAAGCGAGCACGACATTTCCTACCTCCCAATGGTAGCAATAAAAGGGCAGACCTTGGCAGATTTTGTTGCGAAACTCACGGAACCCCAAATATTGACTACAGAGGAAAGCAAATGGGTAATGTCAGTGGACGGGTCTGCTAGCTCATAGGGCAATGGGGCAGGAATCGCCCTGAAAATCAGTGAAGGAGAAGAAGTGTTGTTTGCCTTAAAATTTGCCTTCAAAGCCACAAACAATGAAGCCGAATACGAAGCAATCTTGGCCGGATTGAGGCTATGCACGGTGGTGGGAGTCCACGATGTAGTAGTAATGAGTGACTCTCAGCTAGCCATTCAACAACTAAAGGGAGAATTTCAGGCCAGGGAGCCGACTATGATAGCCTACTTGGCCAAAGTAAAAAAGTTGATGGAGAAAATAGGGAACGTACGCTTCGAACAAATCGGATGAGAAGACAACTGTGAAGCAGACTCCCTGGCCCGGCTCGCATCCACAATGAAAATAGAGAACCCCAGAATAATCCCTCTTATATGCCTCCAAGAAAAAAACATATGAGAGCTGGAAGTAGATATACTAAAAGAGGAAGGAAAAAACTCATGGATGCAACCAATTAGGAGATACCTGGAAACAGGGGAAACCCCTAAAGACAAAAAGGAAGCCAAGAAGCTAAAATTCAAGAGCACCAAGTTTTCCCTGATCGAATGGGTGCTCTACCGAAGAGGCTACATCGTACCCCTCCTGAGATGTCTAGCAGAAGAGGAAGCAGATTATGTGCTCAGGGAAATTCACGCGGGCATCTGTGGAATTCACACCGGAAGAAAATCAATCGCCTTCAAAGCCTTGAGGCAAGGGTTTTACTGGCCGACCATGCATCAGGACGGTGTGAGGGTAGCTCAGAAATGCGAAGGTTGTCAGAAAAATGCCAACCTCTGACCGGCGTAAACACACACGTATAATGCAAGCGTACGTATCGTTCAAGTAGTATAAAAAGTATCGATCCCACGAGGACTTAATACCTAAGTTATTAATTTTATGAGGTTAAAATGATTATTAGTATCTAACAGGTTGTTTAATTGATTTGAAATGGCGACGATTCTAAATTTAAAGACAAGTAAATAAAATTGTTCGAAAGTAGATTTTAAGAAAATTCAATATTAAAAACTATCTAGGGTTGTGATTTCTTTTAATATCATTTTAAAGATGAAGTGGTAGTCTTATAGTTGGGTAAAATATTGATTTATTAACCTGAAACACTAAATTATGTAAAAACCTCTTCCGATGGTCAATTTCAAATACCTAGTATAATCCAATTGAACCATATGTCTATGTCAACCAAATTACCTAGATTCATTAAGATTAAGTTCCAATTATGGCTACCCCCGCCCGACAGGTATATTCCTATCCTGTAAGGAAATCTATTAAAGGGTTATCTATCCTCAAGGAAGATCGTGGGCTATTGAGTCTGAGGTCTTAAACTTAACTATGTCTAGTTCATTTTAAGTTTACCTAGTCAATTTAATTAATGGCCAGTTAATTAAAAAGTATTAAGATTAAGACTCAATAAATAAATCTTTATATTACCCAAACTATAATCTAACCCCTTATAAACTGGTGATATTGAAATTCATCACAACCCTAGATACTAATTTAGTTACGACACATAGCTAGGGCTGGTAAAATAAAAGACATAAAATGCTGAAAAGTTATTGCGGTAAAGTAAATACTGAAAGGTAAATTACAATAAAATAAATGCTAAGGTAAAAGGAATTACTTTTACTACTACTAATTTAGATATCTCCTATAAAATAATATATAAACTTGTGATAATATTACCAACCGACCAATATGGCGGTATCCTGATTAAGTCAAATTAAGTTCAACCAGCCATTAAGACGGTAATATTTGTCCATAACCAGCCATAAAGGCGGAACCAAAATAAACCAGCCATAAAGGCGGAACCAAAATTAAATTACCAACCGACCAATCTGGCGGTATCCTTGATTAGTCAGGTTTAAACCAGATTAAAATTAAATTACCAACCGACCAATATAGCGGTATCCTTTTTAAGTCAAATTTTAAATAGTGAATATATTATTTTTAAGGGAGATTAATCTAAATAGCAGTAGTAAAAGAATTACCTTTCACCATAGCTGGGGAATTTACCTCCTCATGATGAATAGTAAAATCTATAAAAAAGTAAGAAAGTAAATTACTATTATTACAAAATGTAATTAAAATTATTACAAAACTAAAAACTAAAAATTAAAACGAAACTTAGAGAGAGAAGAACTCCCTATTTACATCAAAGAAATGGGAGAGAATGGTACAACAAAATCTGAAATCTCGAGCTGAATTTATAGGCCTCGATGGGGTTCCAGCGTCGCGACGCCAAGGGATTTGGCGTCGCTACGCCAGCTGCAGTTGGCGTGGCATGCTCTGGTTTTGACACGTGGCAATTCAGATAAGAAGATAAAACGACACGTGGCGAGGCGGCTAAGAGCTCAATTATTATGCTGATGTGGCGATGACGTGGCGCTGACGTGGCACGGCGGCTGAGATCAATTGTCGGCACCGTAGGATTGCGACACGTGTCAAGGCGTGATTGGCTGATGATAACGTGCCATATTGACTTGGTTGACCTTTTGACGTGGATGATGACGTGGCACGACACGTGGCAGAGTTGACTCGTTGACCGATGACATGGCGATGACATGGATGACACGTGGCACACGTGGAAATTGTGAGTGTCGGCACCGTAGGATGATGACACGTGGCACGGCGCACGTTAGCATATCGGCTGTGATGGTGACACGTGGCACGACACATTTTAGCAAAGTCAAACTTCTCAAATTCTGACCGTTGACCCAGCGCACGTTAGCAGATCTGGTGCACGTTAGGCGTCGCGACGCCAATGGCTTGCACGTCGCGACGCGCCAAAATTACCGAAATGTCATTTTTTCCAATTTTCACAGTTTTGCTCCAAATCACCTCCAGAATGTCCTTAAACTTTATTTATCTACAAAATAATACAAAACACATCAAAATATTCACAAGACTCAAGTAACTATACAAAATATTAGGTTAAATGAGTGAGAAATAGTGATATAAATACCACTCATCAACCTCCACCATCAACCGGCAGAGCAATTAACCTCCCTGTCCAGCCCCTGGCCATTCGCGCAGTGGGGGCTAGATATCATAGGACCAATGCCAAAAGGGCGAGGGCAGGCGAAGTACGCAATCGTAGCCATAGACTATTTCACAAAATGGGTAGAAGCCGAGCCTCTATCCACCATCACAAAAAAGAAGGCCACAGAGTTTTTAAAGAAGAATATTATCTCCAGGTTTGGAATTCCCCGAGCAATCATTACTGACAACAGAAAACAGTTCGATAGAAAGGGATTCAGGAAGCTCTGCGAAGACCTCCAGATCGCTCTAAAATTCACCTCGCCAGCCCATCCCAAGTCAAACGGACAGGTTGAGGCAACAAACAAAACCATCAAGGCAAAACTTAAATCTCGGCTCGGATCATGCAAGGGCTTATGGGTCGAAGAATTACCAGAAGTGATATGGGCACATTGGACGACCTACAAAGATTCTACAGGGGAGACACCGTTTTCCCTATCATACGGATGTGAGGCCGTCATTCCAGCAGAAATCGGGGTAGCAACTCACAGAGTCCGTCACTTTGGGAATGAGCAGAATGAAGAACTTATCAAAAACCACCTCGACCTGATCGAGGAAATGAGAGAGAAATCAGATATAAAAGCGGCAGTCTACCGACAAAGAATGACCCGCTTCTACAACAGAAGAGTTCGAACCCGCTCCTTCCTCTCGGGCGACTTAGTATTGAGAAGGGTCACCTTAAACACCCGACGACCAGAGGAGGGCTCGTTAGGTGCCTAGTGGGAAGGGCCCTACAAAATCACAGAGGTGGTAAGGCCAGAGGCTTACGTCTTAGAGCAGCTGGACGACACAAGATTAAAAAAACCATGGAACGCCGAGATGTTTAGAAAATAATTTCAGTAAATTCTCCCTTCCTTCTTTTCTTTTGCAACTACCAGACCACGGCTACCACTATAAATAAGCACAAGTCACACCAGAATCAGTCGATTCCATATAAGCATTAAACAACAGTGACGAATTTGAATCAGAGTATAGATCCATGAGAAGCATAGCACGGGGAGGGATGATACCCCCGCGGCGTTCGCTTGCTCCAATATTACCGATCATAAGGAGGAATATGCCCTTAATATTTCGAACACCTCGGGGCTGGATTACGTTCCGCCGAGGCCACTACGATAATCGGCTCGGGGCTGGATCTTGTTCCGCTGAGGCCACTTGACTATTCGGCTCGGGGTCGGGTTACATCCCACCGAGTCATGCTCATTGGTCTGTGGACGGGACATTCCCCCAAAACCAAGTGTCTCTTTTAAGCTCGGGGTCCTCAGAATATTCAGGGACATACTCGACGCATAGGATCCGTGAGAGGCATAGCACGGGGATGGATGATACCCCCGTGGCGATTGCTTGCTCCAGTGTTACCGAACATAAGGAGAGATATGCCCTTAATATGTCCAACACTCTTTGATCCTCACTTACCCGATGTAATGGATCCAGGGGAAATCATAGCATGGGGAGTGATGATGCCCCCGTGATGATTGCTAGCTCCAGTGATATCGAACCTAAGGAGGGAAGTGCCCTTAGTATCCCGAACACTCTTTGATCCATTCATCATTTGGATCCAAGAGAGGCGCAGCACGGGGAGTCGTTATGCCCCTGTGGCGTGTGCCTGCTCCAGCGCAGTAAGGAGGAGCCCCCACACAAATACACAGGCTCCACCGTGACCTGCCGTATAGAGGATGTGCCCTTACCACTTTAAACGCTCTACTGATCCAAATCCTGGTTCGCCGTGACACTGAATTGAAAGATTCAAGATTGTGTTTTGGAGACCTCGGACGGGACGCTGTTTCGAGGTATCCGTGCTGTTATTTACACTTTTCGATTTTATTTTTTCAAAAATCCCGTTTTCATTTTCATTAGGTCTGGCAAGGGGACGCCCGTGCCAAATCTAATAAGGCTTCAAAGGTGGATACACTTCTCCTCTGAATAAGTCCCAAGGATTAACCGGTGCTCGGGGCTGGACTCGTTCCGCCGAGGCCACTTTGTTAATCAGCTCGGGGCTAGATTCGTTCCGCCGAGACCACTTGGATATTCGGCTCGGGGCTGGATTTCGTTCCGCTGAGGCTATTTAGTTAATTAGGCTCGGGGCTAGATTACGTTCCGCCGAGGCCATTCAGTTAATCGGCTCGGGGCTGGATACGTTCCGCCGAGGCCACTTGGTTAATCGGCTCGGGGCTAGATACGTTCCGCCGAAGCCACCAGGTTATTCGGCTCGGGGTCAGGTTACGTCCCGCCGAGTCAGCCATTTGGATTGGGGACGTAACATTCCCCCAAGTCCAGGTGCCTTTTCTTTCTCGGGGTCGGGTTACGTCCCACCGATCTATCTTTTGGACTGGGGACGTAACATTCCCCCAGGGCCAAGTATTCCTTACAACTCGGGGTCGGGTCACGTCCCACCGGTTGCATCTCACCATCTGTGTTTCTCACAACTCGGAGTCAATCCTCGACCACTGAATAATTTGGGTCTCGGCTCGTGTTATCCCCTCACGAACAGGCCTTAAAGTGATCGTTTGAGAAGAGTCACCCAGAGCAAATTACCAAGAACAAAAAAAAAAGCAGAAAACGCATATATATATATATATATATATATATATATATATATATATATATAATATATATATATATTCGAATAAAGTATGAAATGTTATTACAAAAAAGATAAGTATACACAGGGCCCCGTCCGGGTTACCCCTTCTCAATCAACCCGCACATGGGCAGGAAGTTCTTCCTCGGCTGGCTCAGACGACGGATGGATCGGCTCGGTCTCAGGAGGGGGAACAACAGCTTCACCCTCGGCAACCTGGGAGACCCCTACTTCAAGGATTGTAGGTGGGACCTCATGATAGTCCTCGCCAGGAGCAGGAACCTCAGGACGGTTTTCTTGAGGAGCTAGGAGAACCGGGACGATCGAAATCGGTTCGGGATCCATCACTTCTTCGGGAGAAGGGGGTAGCCACTTCTTAAACTCCTCCTCAGACATTTCCCATTTACAAAAGCGGATGGCCGCATGAATAGGACCCATGTCTAAATCAGGTAGAACCGTGGGGATGATTTCCGCACAATCGCCGACCCCTTCAAGACGGATGGAGTCCCTCTCGGCCTCCCACTCAAGTTCTCTATCCCTGAGCTCGGCACGGGCCCGTCCCAGTTCCTCCTCCTTGGCCCGCAGCTTATACTCCACACTGCCTATTTCCACCTTGAGGATCCCGATCTCAGCCCGGGCGTCCGCCAAACTTGTTTTAGCTTCTTCAGCGTTCTTTCGCTCTAGAGTAGCAGCGGCCTTAAGAGCTTTGTTTGTTTTAAGAGCCTCAACCGCAACCAGCTCATGATCCCTATTCCTTTCTTCCACACTCGCAAGTTTGGCCTCCACTTCAGAAAGATGATTCTGAAGCCTCTGGGCTTGGCCGCATTCGGACAAAAGGCTTATAAACAGGTCCTTATTTTTGGCCGCCAATTAATTTGCCTGCCGAGAAGAAAAAGAAGTTAGGAAAATAAAACAAAGTCTTAAAGACACCACAGATATAGAAGATAAGTAAAAGAAGTGACATGGGCCAGCTGGGAGCACAACTTTGCAACTACCTCCTCGGGTAAAAAGGTCATTGATTACGCCCAAATATATCTCGCGGTTATCGCAGTACAGTTGGGGTGTCGATTCCACAGAGAGATGGTTACAAAAACTGGTTTACTTAAACAAAAACGATTAGCAATAACTGATCTAAAGAAATGATTAAATTATGATGGAAAACTAAAGAATTCAAAGGCTTAAAAGATTGTAATAATAATGAGAAAAAATAGCAAAGCATCAGGGTCCATTCTTGTACCTATCACTTATATTCCGTTATTGATTCATGTTATTACACAATTGAGGATTTCACGTCCCAAATCCAAAATTGGAAGATATTCAATTCTACACCAGTTCAAGTTCTAAGGTAATTGTTATTCAATCTTCTCTACGTTCTCAACTCACAAGGTTATCGTTACAACCTATCTAACGACGACAATATACCCTCGGGCAATACTGCAGCAGAAGAGCAACTCGTAAAACAACCTTAATCTATCAAACCAATTTTACTAACAACACATAGAAAAAGCATGACTGAATCTATATGTAAACTAATAAAATATGGTTCTCAAATAATCAATAGAATAAAGAGATGAATAGAATAACAATTATATTAATCAATTAAAATCATTCATGAATCAAATAACAAAAATACAAGAATTGGGTACAAGAGTTCGCCATTAGCTTTGCTTGGGAGATTAGTTCTGCATGCTAGACGAAGAACCAACAGAGATGGATGGGAAAATCATTGAATAAATCCTTGGTTCTGATCCCGGGAATTTGCACGGCTCTGTTTTCTCTTTGGAATTTGGACGAAGTCTTATATTTATAGAAGTGTCAGGGTGCCATTAGGATTTCAGAAAACCCTAAAACTTGAGTCCTGGAACGCGTAGGATTTTCTTGCGCAGCGCTGCGGCGCCCAATCTCCGAGATTTTGTATGTAATTTTGGCATTGGGGGGCGCCTCGGCGCCTGCCTTTCTCCATTGGCGCCTCGGCGCCAATTGCTTCATTATTTAGGGCGCCACGGCGCCCTTTGTTGTTGATGAATGGCGCCGTGGCGCCATTCTCTGCACTTTGTATGAATTTTTGGCGCCTCGGCGCCCATTCTTCCCTGCTCGTCCTTTGTCTTCCCAGAGATCCCGAAAACACTTGTGATTATTCCCGGATCCACGTATTAATATTCCTACAAATAAAAATCACTAAATTAGCGTAAATAATAAACATTTTAAATTAATATAACAATAGGAATTATATACTAAAACATAAAATATATAACTAAATACTTAACAATAAGCCTAGATTAGTAATGTTTCAAAGTACATTTTCATGCACTTATCACAACCCCCAACCAGCTTATTGCTAGTCCTTAGCAATTCAAGCGTAAAATAAAATGAAAATTAAATAAATAAAAACTATCTATGCCACTTTCGTAGGGATCACGATTTCATTTAGCGTATGCAACAAGCCTTTAAACCCCTAGGTGTCCCTAGTGGACGAGTTATAGTCTCGTGAGGGCTTACAGCGACGATACCCACAAACGGTCATTCAGGATAGATATCTAAGTAAACGGTCATTCATCGACATACAATTTTTTCAACTAGTCATCTTGCTAACTACTCAGGCTTCCACTGCTAAAAACTCACAATTAAGTGCTTACGAGTCTAACATAGATAAACTACTCAAATTATCAGATAAAAGTACATTAAAGGACTTATCGTTTCTAAGATTTCATCCTAACACAAACAATATCATCATAGGAACTATGTTTAACTATCAGGGACTAAAAACAAACAAAACAAACAAGCATATTTTTTTTAATAAAATAACATGAAAAGACAATACGAATAAGACATATACATCCAGGTGAAACACATGATAAACACCACCCCCAACCTAAATGAAACATTGTCCCCAATGTAACAACCGAGAAGGTGAATACAATGAAGGAGTTCACCTGATTAGAGATGTGGTGAGCCTGGATGAAAAATTGAGTTGTCCTGCAAAAGAAAGGAAAAACAAAACAAAAGGAAAAAGGACAAAAGATTAAAAATAACTATGAAAAATAAAGACATAATTAAATAAAGTACAACAATGAGAAAAAGGAAGTCTCAATCGCATAGGTGGGGTCAGCTAGAGGTGTATCCTCCGCTGCGTGAATCAGATTGTCCAGGAACGGTTTCAGTCTCTGTCCATTTACTTTAAATACTCTGCCGTCCTTGGGATCTTCTACTTCTACAGCTCCATGGGGAAAAACTTGTTTGACAATAAAGGGCCCGGTCCACTCTGGATCTCAGCTTGCCTGGGTGAAGGTGGAGTCTGGAATCATAAAGATGAACTTTCTGGTTAGGCTCAAAAGTTTTCCTCATTATCTGCTTGTCATGGGCAGCTTTCATATTGGCTTTGTAAAGGCGGGAATTGTCATAAGCATCATTCCGGAGTTCTTCGAGCTCCGTTATCTGAAGTTTCCGCTGTGTACCTGCATCACTCAAATCAAAGTTAAGATTTTTAATAGCCCAGTAGGCTTTATGTTCTAACTCAACAGGTAAATGACAAGCCTTTCCAAACACAAGCCTATAGGGAGACATTCCAAAAAGGGACTTGTAAGCCGTACGATATGCCCAAAGCGCATCCGGAAGTCTTAAAGACCAATCCTTGCGGTCGGGGCTTACCGTTTTCTCCAATATGTGTTTGAGCTCTCTATTTGCGAATTCAGCATGCCCATTTTTCTGTGGGTGATAGACAGTAGAGATCTTGTACACTACACCATATTTGCGCATCAAGGCTTCAAAAGATCGATTGCAAAAATGTGTTCCTTGATCGCTGATAATGACTCGTGGGGTACCGAAACGTGACAATACATGTTCCTTTAAGAATTTGACTACAGTAGCATTGTCATTGGTTCGGCAAGCGACTGCCTCAACCCATTTAGATACATAATCAACTGCGAGAAGAATGTAGAGATAACCAAATGAGGGTGGAAAGGGTCCCATAAAATCAATGCCCCAACAATCAAATACTTCAATGACAAGAATATGGTTAAGGGGCATCATATGACGACGGGACAAGGCTCCTAATTCTGACATCTTTCACAGGAGCGGACAGAAACCATTTGTGTCCTTAAATAGAGTGGGCCAATAGAAACCACACTGCAGAATTTTTGCAGCAGCAGTTTTCTTTACAGAAAAATGGCCTCCGCAAGCGTTGGCATGACAAAAGGTCAACACACTGAGAACTTCATCTTCAGGAATGCAACGTCTCAATATTTGGTCGGGGCAGTATTTGAATAAAATGGGTCATCCCAATAAAAATTACGTACTTCGACCAAGAATTTACGCTTATCTTGTGAACTCCAAGTGGACGGGCATTCGCCAGAAACTAAAAAGTTGACAATGTGTGCGTACCATGGTGCTCGTGTGACCGCGAAAAGATGTTCATCAGGGAAATCATCGCGAATTGGTGGACCGTCAGCGGAGTCATTAAACTCCAAACGAGACAAGTGATCTGCTACCACATTTTCAACACCCTTTTTGTCCTTGATTGTTAGGTCGAATTCCTGTAGTAGCAGGATCCACCTAATCAATCTGGCCTTAGCATCTTTCTTCGAAAGGAGGTATTTGAGAGCTGCATGGTCAGTGAAAATGGTGATAGGGGAGCCAATTAAGTATGCACGAAATTTGTCTAAGGCAAAGACTACCGCCAACAGCTCTTTTTCAGTTGTGGAATAGTTCATTTGAGCACTGTTCAGAGTTCTGCTGGCATAATACACGACAAAAGGTTTCCCTTCTCGTCTTTGTCCTAAAACTGCCCCAACTGCATAGTCACTAGCATCACACATAATTTCGAATGGTAGATTCCAATCGGGTGGTTGCATGATTGGGGCAGAGGTGAGTTTAGTGATTAGCATCCTGAAAGCACCTTCACACTCCTGTGTCCATTCAAATGAAGAATCTTTAGCAAGAAGGTTACACAGTGGTCTAGAGACAGAGGAGAAGTTCTGTATGAATCTCCTATAGAAACCAGCATGCCCAAGAAATGATCGCACATCTTTAACAGTTTTGGGTGTTGGTAGCTTAGATATCAGCTCGATCTTTGATTTATCGACTTCAATGCCTTTGGATGAAACGATATGACCTAAAACGATTCCGGAAGAGACCATAAAGTGACACTTTTCCCAGTTCAAAACGAGGCCTTTTCCTGACATCGACTCAACACACTTTTCAGGTTAAGTAAACATGTATCAAAGGAATCGCCAAATACTGTTAAATCATCCATAAACACCTCCATAACTTTTCAATCATATCACTAAAAATGCTCAGCATGCATCTTTGAAAAGTAGCAGGGGCATTACATAAACCAAATGGCATGCGGCGAAAGGCATAGGTTCCGAAAGGGCAAGTGAATGTGGTTTTCTCCTGATCTTCCAAGGAGATCTCAATTTGGTAATACCCTGAATACCCATCTAGGAAACAGTAAAATGGGTGACCAGCAACCCGCTCAAGAATTTGATCGATAAAGGGAGGGTGGGAAGTGGTCTTTTCGGGTGGCGGCATTCAACTTTCGGTAATCGATACACATACGCCAACCTGTGACTACCTTGGTAGGAACCAGTTCTCCTGACTCATTTTTCACTACAGTGACTCCTGACTTTTTAGGGACAACCTGCGTAGGACTAACCCATTTACTATCAGCAATTGGGTATATAATACCCGCATCTAGTAACTTTATCACTTCATTTCGCACTACTTCTTTCATAGTGGGGTTAAGTCTACGTTGAGGATCTCTACGAGGGGTAGCTCCCTCTTCTAGATGAAATTTTTGGGAACAAATCAGGGGGCTAATACCTTTAATGTCTCCTATGGTCCAGCCAAGTGCGGATTTATGCTCACTCAACATCTCAAGTAATCTCTTACTCTGCGATGCACTAAGCTCTGAGGAAATGATAACAGGGAATGTATCTCCTGATCCAAGGAACGCATGTTGAAGTCCTTCCGGTAAGGGCTTTAATTCAATTTTCGGTGTTTCGACCGAAGAAGGTTTTGGTTTATCCCTTTCCTCTGGCAAAGCCTCAAACTGTGGTTGCCATACTGTTGGTCCATGTTTTTGCCAAACAGAGTAGCCTGTGGCAAGAAGGTCTGAATTTGGAAGAAGATGATCGGGGGGGTCAGACTCATGTAGAATGGGTGCTAATTCTGGCACAATTGTATCTATGAGGAATGTCTGATGACATTCATCGTCATCCTGTGGTTGTTTCCCGATGTGAAAAATGTTCACTTCCAGTGTCATGTTCCCGAATGACAATTTCATGAGACCATTCCTACAATTGATAAGAGCATTTGCTGTGGCAAGGAAAGGTCTACCCAGGATAAGAGGAATTTTGGATTCGGTCTTAACTACGGACTGGGTGTCTAGGATCAAAAAGTCAACGGGATAATAGAATTTGTCAATCTGGAGTAAGACATCTTCTACTACCCCTCGTGGAGTTCTGACAGAACGATCTGCTAACTGCAAGACTACTGATGTGGGCTTAATCTCTCCAAGACCTAACTGTGTATATATGGAATATGGCATGAGATTCACACTCGCGCCCAAGTCTAATAATGCTTGACCAAATTCACATGTACCAATCTGGCAAGTGATGGTGGGACACCCCGGGTCTTTATATTTCGGTGGGGTCTTTTGTTCAATCACTGCACTAGCTTGTTCCGTTAGGAATGCAGTTTTCTTCACATGGTGCTTTCTTTTCATGGTACACAGATCTTTTAAAACCTTAGCGTATGTGGGAACCTGTTTGATTACATGTAACAAGGGCAGGTTTATCTTTACTTGCCTAAGGTGTTCTAAGATCTCACCGGTCGGGTCTGCAGCTTTGGTGGCTGGCCTAAGGGCTTGAGGAAATGGTACTCTAACTGGGAGAGGTGGTTCTGGGTCTTCCTGAGGAGTATCTACACTATTATCCTTGGTCGGATCTGTTGTGTTTGGGGTGTCTTTTACTCCTACCTCCTTACCACACCTAATAGTTATAGCATTGACACCTTTTACATTCGCACCTCCCTGATCAGCCTGTGCCATGTGTTGCCCTTGAGGGTTAGGTTGAGCTTGGGAAGGGAATTTCCCTTGTTCATTCACACTCAAGACGTTAGTTAACTTAGAGATTTGGCTTTTTATCTCCTTATTGTCTTCCGCTAGTTGAGTTATCAATGAGTCAAACCTTTGATTAGTTTACTTTGGGTCTCAACGAATGCTTTCTGGGCCTCCATGGTCGCTTTTTGAGCTTCTACTAATGCTTGCATAGTATCCTCTAAGGAGTTCCTAGAGACGACAGTGTGTGGCATATTGGGGAGTACCATAACCTCTAGGTTGGGGTGTCTGACTCGATTGAGGAGAGTCTTGTTTCCAACTGAAATTGGGATGGTTTCTCCAACCAGGGTTATAGGTGTCTGAGTACGGTGTGTAGGGTTTCCTATACGTCCCTAATGCATTGCATTGGTTCTCATATGGCTCTCTAGGTGTAGGGCACTCCTGTGTCAAATGGTCGGTCCTGTTACACACAGCACAAACTTCCTGAGGCTCTAAGTGGGCTACGGAATGCATGGACTTACTGTCCTTGGCTAATAAGGTTCCCATTTGCCTGGTTAACAGTTCAACTTTCGCCTTAAGGCTGTCCTCTTCTCTCAAGTGGTGTACGCTTCTAATCGGAGGAGTGAGGTGTGTCCTATCAGTGCTATCCATGGAATTGGGTCCAGTCCAGGTATGAGACTTCTTAGCTAGATCATCTAAGTATTCAAGGGCCTCATCAGGGTCTTTTCGGATAAACTCACCATTACACATCGTCTCAACAAATTGGCGCTCCCTAGGTGTCAATCCATCATAAAAGTAACTAACTAAACGCCAACTCTCAAAGCCATGATGGGGGCAACTAGCTAGCAACTCCTTATACCTCTCCCATGTTTGGTAAAGGGTCTCACTATCTTTCTGGGAAAAGGTGGATATTTGTTTTTTAAGGGCATCCGTCTTATGGTGTGGGAAATATTTGTCAAAGAATGCCCGGGTCATCTCGCCCCACGATCCTATTGACCGAGGTCTTAAAGAGTACAACCAACTCTTAGCTTTGTCCTTAAGGGAAAAGGGAAAAAACTTAAGTCTGATTGTGTCTGTGGTTCCAAACCGGTCATGAAAAGTCGCTACTACCTCTTCAAATTCTCTAATATGCACATAGGGATTTTCGTTCTCCAAACCATGGAAGGTTGGGAGATACTGTATCATCCCAGGTTTAAAATCTACGGGTGGTGCATTTGGAGGAAACATGATACACGAAGGTGTAGCTGTACGAGTCGGTGGAGGTACTCTTCAAGAGTCCTCCGAGGTGGTCTCTCGTAGTCACTCATGGTGTGTGCACTAGATGTGGAGGGTGTGTAGCAAAGAGATTGTCAAACAAACTCTCTGAATCAGAGTTCTCTTCCTCAGTTCTAATGAACCTACCAAATCTATCTCTACGTCTAGGCATGCAATTTAAATTCAAATGGTACGAGAAATAAAATAAAATAAAGCAAATAAATAAAATAATTAATACTAAAACTAAAACAACTGAAATAAATATTAAAACAAAAGAAACTAATTAAGAATAAAATTTAATTTACTAAAAGCAAGTAAATAAACGAAAAAAATAAATAAAAAAAATAAAAAAAAAGGAACGAAGTTACCGCTTCGTTATTGACTAAGCAAACCTGGTCCTTTTGCTTGTAAACCGTCTCCCCAGCAACGGCGCCAAATTTTGATTACGCCCAAATATATTTCGCGGTTATCGCAGTACAGTTGGGGTGTCGATTCCACAGAGAGATGGTTACAAAAAACTGATTTACTTAAACAAAAACAATTAGCAATAACTGATCTAAAGAAAGGATTAAATTGTGATGAAAAACTAAAGAAATTCAAAGGCTTAAAAGATTGTAATAATAATGAGAAAAAATAGCAAAGCATCAGGGTCCCCTCTTGTACCTATTATTTATATTCCGTTATTGATTCATGTTATTACACAATTGAGGATTTCACGTCCCAAATCCAAAATTGGAAGATATTCAATTCTACACCAGTTCAAGTTCTAAGGTAATTGTTATTCAATCTTCTCTACGTTCTCAACTCACAAGGTTATCGTTACAACCTATCTAACGACGACAATATACCCTCGGGTAATACTGCAGCAGAAGATCAACTCGCAAAACAACCTTAATCTATCAAACCCATTTTACTAACAACACATAGAAAAAACATGATTGAATCTATATGTAAACTAATAAAATATGGTTCTCAAATAATCAATAGAATAAAGAGATGAATAGAATAACAATTATATTAATCAATTAAAATCATCATGAATCAAATAACAAAAATACAAGAATTGGGTACATGAGTTCGCCCTTAGCTTTGCTTGGGAGATTAGTTCCGCATGCTAGACGAAGAACCAACAGAGATGGATGGGAAAATCATTGAATAAATCCTTGGTTCTGATCCCGGGAATTTTCACGGCTCTGTTTTCTCTTTGGAATTTGTGTATCTAGCCTCTCTTTGTGTTTTGGACGAAGTCTTATATTTATAGAAGTGTCAGGGTGCCATTAGGATTTCACAAACCCTAAAACTTGAGTCCTGGAACTCGTAGGATTTTCTTGCGCAGCGCCGCGGCGCCCAATCTCCGGGATTTTGTATGTAATTTTGGCATTGGGGGGCGCCGAGGCGCCTGCCTTTCTCCATTGGCGCCTCGGCGCCAATTGCTTCATTATTTAGGGCGCCACGGCGCCCTTTGTTGTTGATGAATGGCGCCGTGGCGCCATTCTCTCTGCACTTTGTATGAATTTTTGGCGCCTCGGCGCCCATTCTTCCCTGCTCGTCCTGTGTCTTCCCAGAGGTCCCCAAAACACTTGTGATTATTCCCGGATCCACGTATTAATATTCCTACAAATAAAAATCACTAAATTAGCGTAAATAATAAACATTTTTAAATTAATATAACAATAGGAATTATATAATAAACATAAAATATATAACTAAATACTTAACAATAAGCCTAGATTAGTAATGTTTCAAAGTACATTTTCATGCACTTATCAGTCCTCAAACCTCGGAATCTTCTCAGGAGGTACGGCCTCGACCAGCTCATTGAAAGCTGGCACCAAATGGGAAGTAGCCTCCCTAATATCCTTCCCGAGGTCATCAACTCCAAGAATCACAGAACCCTTCAATTTCTTGGAATGACCCTCCTGCCGAACTAGAGTTTCTCTGCTCGGAGCCTCCTCCTCCTCCAATTCCCGCCTTAATTGAGTATCCACAGCTCCAAATGGACGCTTCCTTCTCCTGGAAGGTCTTGGAGGGATATCAGGACGGGTAACACCCATTGGAGGCACCCAGGGAGATGAAGATAGACCTTGAGAGCTCGGCCGTTCTACCCTCGCAGTCACATTTTTATCCTCAGAAGATTCAGGTCGTTTCCGAGAGGTACCAGCTCCACCAGGGCTAGTTTTCTTTGAAGTACTGGTCAACCGATCAAGGTATTTTGGTCTCCTCGACATACCTGCAAACACAGAGGCGACAAGAGTAGTCAAAAAAAAGAAGAAAAAATAAGGGGCCAGAGGATCACTAAAGAGACTGCTTATCCTACCCGAGACTTCCGGGGGAGGGGACCGAATGAGGCCCGATTCAACAAAGGTCGCATCATTAACTAGCTCCCTCCAATGGCCGGCATATCACCGAGCCCAAAATACCCGCTTCCGGACCTGGCGGGAGACCTTGAGAGCATCCCTCCAACAGGCTAGGAGGAATAGAAAAAAAGGGTGAGAATCCAAACATAAAAAACTAAGGGCAGGAAAACTAAAAGTTAAACTCCTGACCTCCCGCTCTGAAGATGTCCGGGACCAAGATCTCCTCTTTATACGATCTCAGGGTCCGTCCCCAATCTCCAGTGGCCCAAAACCAGAGATCTTTGAAATTCTTGTTCGAATCAGGAAGCTTGCCGACAATATTGGAAGAGTCATCATATGCAGAAAGGTAGTACCATCCATGGTACGACCTGGGGTTGGCTTTCAGTCGGTACAATCTCTTCACTTCTTCAAGAGAAGGTTCACCAAGCCCCGCCCGGTGCCAGACCACGTGCATACCGGCCAGGATTCTCTAGCTATTCAAACTCACCTGACAAGGGGCAATCTCCATCTCGGCCAGCATCCGGGCAAAATAACGTTGGATGGGCAGCCGAAGTCTGCACTCAAAATAGGCCGGGAGGAGAGCCACCGAACCATCATCAGGCTGACTAGCACGATCAGACGGATGGGGAACCTCAAGGGCGATATCAATCGGGATGTCATACCGTTGCCGTAACAATGCTAAGTCATCCTCGGTAATTTTGGAAGGACGATCCCTGTCCAGAGCCGAGCAATCCAGATCACCAGGCTCCGAATCCTTCCGAGGAACCCTCTGATGGTAAGTGTCTTATTCAAGTTCAGAAGGGGTAGGGGTGGTGTCAAGGTCCTCTACGCTAGGATTTCCCAAACTCGAGGAGAGCTCTTCGGCAGGGGGAGTCGAAGGGTTAGCAGGGGTGGCGGAGGGAAGCCGATCATCAGACATCATTGGCATCCGAAAAATAAAAATGGGGGAAGGTCAGTCTACAGCCGCATTTCTGGAAACAAACAGGACCTCACAGCTATCCTAAAAGTACCCAGTAAAAAAAAACTAGACCTATAAAGCTCTAAAGTGCCCTAAGCAAAGTATTCAATAAAATCTCTCCCTAGCAAGTATCAAAACAAATGAAAAGGAGAAACAGCAAGCACAAAAAAGTAGGGAAGGAAAACGATAAAAGAAAGTCGATCGGAAAGCTCACTTGACTTCTGAAGCTAGGAGAAGAACGGTGAAAAGTTGAGAAGCTCTGGAAACGCTGAAGTCAAACAAACAAGGAAATTTTTTTCAGAGAATTGCCAAAAAAAAAGTTACACAGTAGAAGCTTCATCTTCTTATAGTCATGAGTAGGGCACCCTTGGCCGTTAGATCGGAGAAAGGACCCTGAATAAGCGCCACTTTTCGACCAAAGGGAAAAGTGAAAACGGTTTAGATTAAAGTACTGTTGAGACACTTCTACATGGTCGATTTTTTCATTGCTTTTGGCGGGAAACGGATGGATATTCGACAAGTGTCAAGCTCACAATAAAACCCTAAAGGTGATTTGATGGGCATTTAAACAGACGTGACGGTTGCACATCTCAAGAAAAGATGCTTGAAAAGAGGCGACGAAAAATTTTGATTCGACTCCGGATCGACCACCAACAAAGTAATCAACACACCATCTTTATATAGTTCCCGGCACCAACTTGTATGCTCGTTGGAACCGAGAACTAGGAGACAAATGTTGATGGTGTTTTCAGACACTATGGTATTTAAAGCAGAACGACATGGGCAAAAGGTAATCCCATTCTTGTTCAGGATCATTAATGCCGACCCGACCCATAAAAAGCCAGCAGTAAGGGCCCGAGCACTTTGCAATAAGGGGCCGAGCACCTTATGGTTACAGACCGACCACAACAGGTAGAGACCGAGCACTTTATAATCGGCAACCGAGCACTTTGGTTCGAATGACCGAGCATTATCAGATCGACAGCAGCATTCTCAGTTCAAAGGACTATCATGACCGACCTCATGAAGACCGACCAGATGGCGAGATATGCTCCGGAAGATGACACCCTATTCTTGCGGATAAGAAGACAGTCCTACCTTCATAAGAGATACTGATGAAACCAGTGTCCTAGAAGGATAAAGGAAGTAGAGGTAGATTTGATTAGGAATCCTTGTGGGAAAAGGAGATTGTTTCAACTAGGAATCCTCATACTAGAAGGAATCTGATTTCTTCACTATTATAAATAGAAGGGAAGAGTATGTGTAAGGGGCATGAGAATCAATATCAATCTCATTGTGATTAAACTTGTAAAGCACGAGAGATACAAATTTCAGCAATAAAAGTATAGTTCTGTTTGTGTCCGTGGACGTAGGTTGGATAAAAATCCGCCGAACCACGTTAAATCTCCTTGTTTGATTGGCGCATTATCTACCTTCCGCTAAGTTTGCTTTTGATTTCCCCCATAACCAAACAAATTCACTATTGAAGGAGGATTACATCGGGAGTGATATTCCCATATTGCCCTGAAACCAAAATCCACCGTCAACAATATATATGTATATGTGTATTTTGAATTATATTTTGATCTAACCCCATGTTGTGAACTTGTTAATGATATCTTTAATCTTCTGTCTCAATATACTTTAATGGATTGTCTTTGTCTTTGTGAGTTCATGTCTATGTAATTAATTTATCAATTGATTTTTATTATAATCCATAGTGTGAAATGATATATAATTATTCTGTTCTTTTTTTTTTGGGTCTGTAGACCTTTATAAATGCAAGGTGTGAAAATGTTTTTTTTTTTTCAATTCTCTATTTTCATCCAATAAGGGCATGCTGGTTGTTGATTGCTGACTGTTGGCTTCTTTTCATTTGTCAAACTGGCAGAATTTCCGGTGCTTAGAAGGTTTCTGATCGATGTCAAGGGAAAAAGAAAACAAGGGACAAGAAGGAAGAGAGGACTTGGGCATAAATGATGATGATCTCTTTGAGCAATGGTTGCTGCTTGAGAAATTTGGTAATGGCATTATGGTTAGCTCCAATCATTTGCCACAGAAAAATTTTAGATTTGAGGCTAATCTGAAAGCGAACCCAAACTGGGATGGATTTTCTTCCAGTGATGGATTTTCTTCCAGTGAAGGTAGTCATGGTGGTTCAGCTTCCGCAGGTGTAGAACCTCAGGATGCAGATTATCCCTTTGTTCCCTCTCTCAGGGATGTGTCAGAGGTTCGAATTGTAGCCCGGGTTCCTAGAGCTGAATACTGGAAGTTTTATTTATTCAACAAGCGATTCTTATCTCTTTTAAAGAGTGGTGAGCTCTTCAAGATTAGAAGGGAAATTGGGTTCAGAGAACCATCTGTGTTTATATTGTCGATTGGGGATATTTGTTGGCGGGCATTTGACAGGCATTTTCAGACTGGCAGAAAGCTTCCAGAGTTACCCTCCTCAGACCCCTGTTTTAAATTTGGAGATAAGGAATCACTTTGTGCCGGGACTCATCTAATTGTTTCTGGTAGGGAGATAGAAGGTGGTGTTATTTGGAGGTATGAATTAGAAACGCACAAATGGTTGAAAGGTCCTTCAATGAGAAGGCCTAGGACTTTGTTTGCATCCGCCACCTGTGGCAACTTCGCATTTGTAGCTGGTGGGATTGAAATGGATGGCAGAGTCTTGAACTCTGCTGAAAGATATAATCCGGAGACTAAATCATGGGATCCCCTTCCAGGGATGCGTCAAAGGAGGAGGTTTTGCTCAGGCTGTTACATGGACAATAAGTTTTATGTGATTGGAGGACGGAACGAAAATCTTAAATCTCTCACGTGTGGAGAAGCCTATGATGAGAATACAGGAACTTGGGACCCTATCCCGGACATGTTCAAGGATTTTCCTGCTGAGAATTTTCAGTCGCCACCTCTTATTGCTGTAGTGAACAATGAGCTCTACTCACTTAAAACCTCATCCAACGAGTTAAGGGTGTATTTGAAGAACAACAACACATGGAAGAACTTAGGATTGGTCCCGGTAAGAGCTGATTTGAATGGAGGATGGGGTGTAGCATTCAAGTCACTAGGCAACGAGCTGCTCGTAATAGGTGCATCACCTACTTATTCTCGTGAAAGAATGGCCATATACACATGCTGTCCCAGTTCTGATGCAGAGGGATTACAATGGAGACTTCTTGAGTGCGGCGAGAGACCACTTACTCGCTTCATTCTTAATTGTTCTGTTATGGTAGCTTGAATTGTGTTTTCTAAGAAGTAACTTTGTAAGGTGTGAAACAGTTACTTTACCCGAAAAATTGTGCCCAAATTAGTGTTCGAAAATGTTAAAATCAAAATGACATCGTTTTGAATTGGTTTATTGGGTCACCAATTTGTGCATAATTTTCGGGCATTATAGCAATGTTATGTAGAGTTAGATAATAGGAGTTTCTAAATAAACACTTGGTTCTGAAACATAACTAGGGAGTTGTTGCGAGATAATTGAGTAATTTAAGGAACTTGCTTAGCTTCTTCTTCGCCTCCCTCGGTTTTTTAGCTAATACAGCTGCTGTTAGAGTATGTTTTTTGAATCAATAGAAATGCATGTACTGACACTTTTTTAAAAGCCTCACTTTTTGGAGAGGAAAATCTAATAAACAAAACAAGACTACCTATAAATTGTTGGAAGTTTTATAAATATTAATGATGCTATCGGTAGGGAATAAGTCATACTATTTCCTCGAGCTTCTGGCTTTCTAATTATAAATGACACTATTACTCTTTTCTCAATCAAAATCTTATGTATGGGACCAACGCCCAAACTCGTCAATATGAAATACAAACTCAATATGAATGATTGTATACTTAATAACACTTGTTTACAATGACTATCACACAACCCAATACTAATACACGACTTCTACTTGACTGTGACTGGACTCTCACTCTTTCTGACTTGAACTGGTGGACTCCATAACCTAGTGACTGCATCAGTATCCATCCTCCCGAACTCGTCCTCCGAGAATACCTGCAAAACAAGAAAACTGGAGTGGGGGGTGGGGGGAGTTAGATCATTGTACGATCTAACTGAGCGGACGAAAACTGAAAATATGAGTTGAATGAGGCTAAAATTTGCTTATTCAAGGAAGAGCTATTATTCTGAGGGTATCGTACTCATATCATGATGTAATATGTACATACGAGTTGATACGAGACTCTTAGGGTAGCCTCTAACGTGTTCGCGACGCAGGGTATTGCGTATCGCGACGCGCATCATTCCAGAAACATACCCAAACATTCCTAGTACACGTCGCGACGCACGATCAAACCAGAAGCATATATGGGAAAATTCCTAGCTTACGTCGCAACGCGAAGCGTTCTGTGTCGCGACACAAGACCAAATTCTAGTCTTAAATTCATGCTTTCATACTCAATTTACTCAATACTCTAACCATATCTCCACACAAGCAAATAACCCAACAAATCTCGAAAATATTATCAATATCATTCTCAATATCCAACCCATGATCTTTACTTAATCTCATTTCCATAACTTAACAAATTGGAGATTTCCCACAACTATCATTTTCTTATCACTAAAACCATATAACATCAATTACTATAACTCAACAATATCCATCAACCAAAAAATTATCAAAACATCAATATCTAAAACTTGGGTTAAAATTTTCTTACCTTCTTTCTCTTGGTTTCCATCATTCCTCAAGCCTCCATGGTAGATTTTCTTCTTATTTGTTTGATTAATGGGTGATTAGCACTTTCTTCCTCTTCTTTCTTCCCTCTTTCTCATTCTTTCTCATTATTCTTCATATTCCCCTCATATCGCGTTTCTTTCTTCCTTCTTTTGAATTTTTTATTCATTTTTTTAGATATTAGAATAGTGTCCACCTTTTATACTAGGGGCCAATGATAATTTTTAACTTTGAGGAAATGTGTAAAAACTTTGAGAAAACTTGAGATTTCTCTAGAGAGGTCCGAGTACTGTTCATCCATAATATTCAATTTAGAAGTTGTAGGTCTCGATATTATCTTTCCGGCGATATAAAATTCATTAAAATCGAAGTTTGTATGAGAAAGTTATGGCCCAAATATCATGGGCTGTCCGGAGTGAAACATCATACAATTCTGTTATTGGAACTTCGAGAAATTTCGATTGTCCCCAAGGTCACTTCATGAGTGTATATATGTTCAACATAACTTATATTATGAACATTCGTCCCAGAATAAAACAATAGTCAAGATTACCGGTCGACGAGATTACCGGTCGTTACAAATTCTCTCCCTTAAATAGGATTAGTCCTCGAATCCTTTCTGGGGTCTAACTCGCAGGTTTGTCTTGGTTCGAGAATATCTTGTGATTCTGCTGTACTTATCTTCCTTGCTTTCCTCACCTTCCTTTCCGCTGCTGATATATTTGTCTTCCTTCTAGGTCTAAAACTTTTAGAAAACTCTTGTCATACTAAAATTATCCTTACATATCAGGGAAATCTTATTTCTAAACCTCTAACTATATTCAACTTTCTTTATCTCGACTATACACATGAATTATCGATTCCAAAATCTTACTATGTTTGTGACCTGCTGTCCAACTCATCTTAGTCCCATTTTGGTTTGGAACCTCCATACCTATTTGTCGTGACAACAGTAATTTCTAGTTATCTTTAAGGACTTTAGTTAGCCTTTACTTTTAAGGCACCCCTATTGTACCTTATACAATAGCCAATAATCTTCACTTTCCTTTATCTTGTATACAGTTCAGGTTCTTCAATGATCATTCATAATGTAACAACTTATTAAACCAAAGTCTTCTATTCAATTTAACCCTTCAATCTCAAAGTCCTAATTAGCTCAATACTTAGGTTCCCATGCATTTGATTTATTACTCAACACAATCAATTCATTCTCATGTGTAACTAAATGCTATGTTTATTATACTCTTAATATTCTTTCACCATTATATCAACAAAACTACTCAATCCAAGATTTGGGTAAATGACCTTACCTCAATTCACTTGATTTCTTCACATTCCAAACTTCTCTATTGTTGCTCATCTTCTTCCTTGCTTCATCTTCACACTCTTTTCTTATTACGATAAGATTTCAGTCTTATTCCAATTTCTGAAAACTTACTATTCCATAGTACCATTGAAAATTTATATTATCATTATACATATATGTTTTTGTTTGTCCGGTATCTAATTTATTTCTAACCTTCCTCCTGATGTCTTTGTCTCCTTTCATGCTCTATTATATAACTGAACTTATTTGGTCTATGCTTCTGTTTTTCTTTTCGTAGGAGTATCAACTTCTACTATTCTCTGGTTATGTCTATGACTAGTACTTTCTCTCTTAATCATCTTTTATAGACTATCTTTCTTTTAATCCTTTTACTTAACCCCAATTTCTTCTTCCTTTACATATCCATTATTTTGTCTAACACTGGTTCCTTTGTATCTCAGTCATTACTTGACTATTATTTTATAGTTGTACCGTTCCATCTGAACAACTTCTTTCCTAACTCCTTTACTCAGAGTTGTCACTCACTTTTATTTGTTCTTAAACTACGTCAGAAGGCCTTATGTTCCGGTCTTCTTTCACTATACTTTCTCTTATTCCTGGGAGTATCTTGAGGAAATCTTCAAGGTCCATCTCTGCCACTGTTGTTTAACGAGGGTTTATCCTGAGGATTTTCTGATTATGGTGATCTGGTTGTACATTATGTTTATCTTATGAGCTGAAGACCCTCGTGTATATATATATATATATATTTGATGCATTTCCCTACACTAGAGCACTAATGTTAAAAACTATCTGGTTTTCCTTCTCCAGCTTTACTTCTGATTATTTTCAACTATTGAACTGTTAGTCTCAAAGACATGCCACAAGATCACTAAGCATGATTAAAGTGCGAATAATCAAAAGTTTGCGGAAAAAACTTACAATGATTTGGATGATTTCAAGACTTTTTCTTTGATTTAATGGAAGCTCCAAGCTTTCTTTGAGTGTTTCCAACACTTGGGTGAGTTTCCCTATCACCTTGATTCACTCCTTTAAGTGCTAGCTTGAACAAATTTTGAAAGAAAATTTAATCCTCCAAGAACAAGGGTGTTCGGCAATGGTGAGAGAGAAGAGGGAATAGTGTTTTTCAATTTTGATTTCTAAAATCAATTACCAAAAACAAATCCAAAAGTTGCATTTATATTTTCCAAAAAATTAAGTGTGTTGGAAAATTAAGCTTTAAAAGCTTCCAACCACTTCCATCAATCAAGTGACTTGTTGATGTAAGTTGGTGGGCCCCACTTTAAATTCCAAATTTAAGTCGGACAATCCAACACGCAACTTCGCTCGGGCCTGGGTTCTTTTAATTCTGAATTAAACAAATTTTCCGTTGCGACTTAATTAAATCCAATTTAATTAAATAATAATGCATAGCAAAATTATTATGGAAATCGCTAGCAAATTAATTCCAAATTCATTCGTTCGCTTGAATTAAAATCCAATTTTTAATTTTGCGTTGAAATCTAATTTCAATTAATATATCTAATATATTATTTTAGCCCAATTAAATAAATTAAATAGTAAAATCTATTTTAACTATTAAATTTACTTTACCGATTAATTCTAAATTAATCACGTTCTCTCTTATCCACGAATTTATTCCCAGATAAATTCTCGACGCAATTAATCTCAGATTAATTCTTCCTCACTTAATTAATCCCAGATTAATTTATTGTCGTAATTAATCCCAGATTAATTTTATGTTCGAGTCAAATCTCAACGGTGAATCTTCGGGAAGCGACCCAAGAGATCCCTGGATATGTTGGCAGTAAATACGGTTATCGGACTATCTGAATATGTGCATACCCAGTACCACGTCCTTACCGATTTACAAGACATGGTTGGCTTCTAGCAAAGCACCGTGCCTACCCAATTCTTCAGAAATATTCTGTAAATGAATATGTAATCTTTGTCAGGCGTAGTATACGTAGTATTGTGTATTACGATCCAGTATCGATATCACATGCTAGGCCTAGGGCTGGAATTGTGTCTGCCCCGTACGAAGCATATATCGGATCTCTGGTAACTAGTCTCTATAATCGGATAATCATGACCTAGTCATATTATCCCGATGACTGCAGTACTAAAGAGTACTAGTTTTGTATCCTGCGTGATCATCATCTCCATATGAATGAAGTGATACTTCCATCTTGACATCACATCCAATACACTACGATTCTCAGTATACCCAGAAGAGGCGTACACAGAACCTGTTAAAGCCTTGGACGACCAAAACCAAAGTATACTGATTGTCGCAAGTATTAGCGATGCAAGTCTCAGGTTAAGACCAAATACACCTACCCTGATTCGGATTCCCATAGACACATAGTCATACTACCAATGGGATTCCGAGGGGTATATCCAGAGCGAAGCTGTTTCCATACCATGGGTAAACATAACCTCCTATTACACTTGCATGAGTATCAAATACCCAAATATATGAGAACTGTGTCATTATGCCTCCATAATGTGCACAAGTGCAATACTAGTCTATTCCGCATTATCGATGTCCAGTCTCGATAATACTACGACTAGGGATATTTAGTGATTAAACCTTAGTGGATTAATATTGTCTCATATCTTATTAATCCGGTACTAATCATATTGAATTTTATCATTTATATATCCCGGTAATCCAATTACAAATGATAAAAGAGCAATTTCCTTTGTCACATAGTTAATTTGTACAACAACGTCATGTTCTGTACAAATAGTGATGCTATGGGTCATAATTGTCCAACAATCTCCCACTTGGCCTATATCCAATCACTCAAGTGTCTAACACCTGACTATGTAAGGGTTGCTCAAATTTCTGCTGAGAAACAGCTTTCGTCAGCGGATTTACAATGTTATCATCTGATTCATTTTATTCGATCATCACATCGCCACGATGTATGATCCGACGAATCAGATGAAATAATCGAAGTACATACTTGGTTCATTGATGAGACCGTGATTCTTTAGCCTGTGCTGTAGCCTAGCTCAGCTGCTAACAGAACTTTACCTAATCCAATTAGGATTTCATAGATCCAAAATGCTTTTTTTGCTGCCTCAGCTGCAACGATGTTCCGCTTTTGTTATTTATTCGGCAACAGTATCTTGCTTGGAAGATTTCTAGCTCACTGTTCCGTTATTCAAACTAACTATGTACCCTTATTGCGACTTAAAGTCGTCTTTGTCGGTTTTGGAAACTTGCAGTGGTGAACCTAGTCACCTCATGTTCTCCTTTCCCCATATTTCCAGAAATCATCCTTAGTTCGTCCAAGATACTCAAGGATGTTCTTACATTAATCCAGTGATCATCACCTGGATTGACCTTATAGCATCTATATATGCTCAAAACATATGAGACATCAGGTCACATACATTTCAAAAACGTATGAACTCTGGGAGGGTTGTCAGCAGCTTTCTAAATTTATCCCAGTAGATATTTATTCATAGAATAAAGGTTGCCTCTCCCAAGTATTCCATGGAGAATTTTAATGAAAGCCAAGCTTTCACCGATTGTTAATATGGGAATGTCATTGCTGTGAAGCAATACATCATCATCTCATAGGACAATCATTGTTAGTGCGCTCCCACTAACCTTCTTATATACACAAAAATCATTTTCGCTTTGAATTAAATCATATACCATTATGATTACATCAAAACACTGGTTCCAAGAATGCAATGTTTGCTTCAATCCATAAATGGATCGATTTAACTTGCAAACCTGGTTTGTATGTTTCATCACAACAAAACTGTCAGGATGTTGCATTTAAACATCCTCCAAAAGGTTTCCGTTTAAGGAAAGTGGTTTTGACGTTCATCTGCCATATTTCATAAATGAAACATGCAGCATTAGCAAGCATTATCCAAATGGATTTAATCATGGCAACATGTGAAAAAGTTTCATCGTAGTCGACATAATGTCGTTGATGATACCCTTTCTGTACAAGCCTATCTGTGTACATTAGTATGTTGCCATCCATGTATGTCTTCCTTGAAGACACATTTAGTACCAATAGGCACAATTCCTTCTGGTACATCAACAAGTGTCCAAACTTTGTTGTATACATGGAATCCATTTCTGACTTCATGGTATTTTGCCATAAAAGGAGTCCATACCCTGTATCACTTCATCATACGTAGCTGGTTCGTCTTCCTCAATAAGATTGATATCTACATGAGGTGAGATCATAAACCTATACCTCTTAGGTTGTTTTCTGACTCTCTCCGACCTACGCAGTTCTTGTGTATTCGAAGATTATTGGTATAGTTTCATCCCTGATGAACTGTTAGTGTTCCGTGAGGAATTGGTGCCTGGAACAGTATTACTCCGATTTCCATCGAGTTTTACTTTCCTCCCACTTACCACTGCATATAGGAATTCCTCTTAGGAAAACCGCATGGAGAGCAACAATTACATTGTTCTCTAGTGAGTTGTATAAGTACTATACTTTGGTTTCCTTAGGACAACCAATTACAAATAGGCACTCATCCGATTTGGGTTCTAGTTTGGTTCCTTCCAAGCATATGGCCATCATTCCAAAATTTTCAGGAATGAGAAATCTGGTTTATTTCCTGTTCATATCTAATATGAAATCTGTCTAACAGATTTTCATGGAACCTTATTCAAAATAAGTATTGCACTGTTTAATGCTTATCCCTTGAAGGAAATTGGTAGCTCAGAGCGACTCATCATAAACTTATCATGTGCAACAAAATTCGATTTCTCCGTTTGGACACACTGCTCAATTGAGGTGTTCCGGGAGGAGTCCACTGTGAAAGAATACTATACTCTTTCAGGTAATCGAGAAACTTATTACTTAAGTATTTTCCACCATGGTCTAACCGTGAAGGTTTAATACTTTAGCCGGTCTGTCTGTCTACTTCGTGTCGAAACTCTTTGAATTACTCAAAAGTTTCTGATTTGTGTTTCATTTGAAACACATAACCGTAACGCGATGCTACATCCGTAAAGGTTGCGAAGTATTCATATCCTCTTCTAGCCTAGCTAGATATGGGCCCACTTACGTCACTATGAACGAGGGCTAACAGATCGGTGGCACTTACACTTTTACCAAGTAAAAGGTATTTTAGGCACTTTGCCTAATAAACTAGATTCGTAGACATCATTTGAATTAGAATCAAATTCGTCCTAGTATCCACTCTTCGAAAGTTTGGATATACGAGTCTTGTTAATGTGTCATAGACAACAATGCCACAAATAAGTCTCAACTGATTAATTCAGTTTGAGCTATTTGTTTGTCATGTTATATGTTTGAGATTTATTTATATTCAAAATATAAATACTGTTATTCACATCTAACGTGTTTATCTCAATATCATCTTTATAAACAAAACGTTTAGTGTTCTAGAATATAAAGGAATACTCGCAACGGGTTAAACTTAGATATAGAGATAATGTTTCTAGTCAAACTAGGTACATTTTAACAATTTCCTAATTTAGGTACATGCCCAAAGGGCAGTTCCAAAACTTAGGTTTCTACGGCCAAAACAGCGACTCTCGTCCTATTTCCGACTCGCAGGTCAATCTCATCTGAAGCCAGTCTCCTGCTTATCAGCAGATCCCGCACATTAGTATATATGTATGTACCATACCAGTATCAAAATCCAATTTTAAAACTAGTAGTGGTCATGTTTATAACAAACATACCTGAAGCCGGAGCCTTGTCCGTCTTCACTTCCTTCATGTCTGCCTTGTTTATACGGCACTCACGCTCCTAGTGATCCCGTTTGCCACAGTTTTTGCAGACATCTTGGGATATGTCATTTGTCTTCCCAGAAGACTGTGACAATTTCGCCTTTGCCCTTTTTTTCACATCTCTAGAAGCCTTCGGCCAAGCCTTGACTCTGGGATGTCGAAGTAAGATGTGCCTTGTGCTTCTTGCCCATTTTTGCAAGCTCTGACTGTGTCTCATTGAGCATAGCCATTAACTCTCCAAGAGTTTTGTCTTGCTATTAGTACTTCTAAGATCTAAGATTAGATCTACGAAGATCCTTCAATTTCAACATCATACTATAAGGATCCAATCCTTTGTTCCGACGATGAAATTAAGGAATCATTACGGCAAGCATGACAGATTGAGCACTAAAGTTACCATCACCATGAGTCTTCCAAAACTCATGCTCTACTATTTGCTCAACTTCGGGCTTAGGCCCGAGAGGTCGCTCTATCAGATAGAGTAAATTCTCGACTCCCAGGACTATCCTGAGATTTAATTCCCAATGTGGAAAATTACACCATCAAAGATATTTTCACCCATGATTATATTTTAAACGCTAATCTTTCAGTTAACTTGATTCCAATAGTCCAACTATCCAATCAACGATTTCGGGTACAATCGAATCTAATTTAACTATTAAATTTACTTTACCGATTAATTCTAAATTAATCATGTTCTCTCTTATCGACGAATTTATTCCCGGATAAATTCTCGACGCAATTAATCCCAAATTAATTCTTTCTCATTTAATTAATCCCAGATTAATTTATTACCGTAATTAATCACATATTAATTTTCTCTCTCATAATTAATCCCAGATTAATTTTCTGTTCGAGTCAAATCTCAACGGTGAATCTTCGGGAAGCGACCCAAGAGATCCCTGGATATGTTGGCAATAAATACGGTTATCGGACTATTCGAATATGTGCGTACCCAGTACCACGTCCTTACCGATTTACAAGACATGGTTGGCTTCTAGCAAAGCATCGTGCCTACCCAATTTTCCAGAAATATTCTATAAACGAATATGTAATCTTTGTCAGGCGTAGTATACGTAGTATTGCGTATTATGATCCAGTATCGATATCACATGCTAGGCCTAGGGCTGAAATTGTGTCTGCCCTGTATGAATCATATATCGGATCTCTGGTAACTAGTCTCTATAATCGGATAATCATGACCTAGTCATATTATCCCGATGATTGCAGTACTAAAGAGTACTAGTTCTGTATCATGTGTGATCATCATCTCCATATGACTGAAGTGATACTTCCATCTTGACATCACATCCAATACACTACGAATCTCAATATACCCAGAAGAGGCATACACAGAACCTGTTAAAGCCCCGGACGACCGAAACCAAAGTATACTAATTGTCGCAAGTATTAGCGATGCAAGTCTCAGGTTAAGACCGAATACACCTACCCTGATTCGGATTCCCATAGACATATAGTCATACTACCAATGGGATTCCGAGGGGTCTATCTAGAGCGAAATTGTTTCCGTACCATCGGTAAATAGAACCTCATATTACACTTTCATGAGTATCCACTACCCAAATATATGAGAACTATGCCATTATGCCTCCATAATGCGCACAAGTGCAATACTAGTGTATTCCGCATTATCGATGTCCAGTCTCGATAATACTACGACTAGGGATATTTAATGATTAAACCTTAGTGGATTAATATTGTCTCATATCTTATTAATCTGGTACTAATCATATGGTCTTTTATCATTTATATATCCCGGTAATCCAATTACAAATCATAAAAAAGCAATTTCCTTTGTCATATAGTTAATTTGTGCAACAACACCATGTTCTGTACAAATAGTGATGCTATGGGTCATAATTGTCCAACACTAACACACTACCTCCTCTGCGAAATTCTTCTAAAGTCATACTTTCTAAAAACTTTCTTTTACTGCCCCTGTACTTTTTTCTATTTAGTCTCTGTAGTTTAACCTTCTAAAGTCGTTACTTTCTCTCTCTGAGTGCCGCTATACTCTCTTTGCTATTCTTCCTTAAGAAACTTACTCTGCAACAAAGGTTTCTTTCTTGTCTCAGTTCCTTGAACTCATTACACCTTTACTTTCCTAAAAACTCTATCAACTTCGATTACTTAGGACATCTCCTACTAAATCTTTGGTTCACTTTACTTAGTCTTTCCTTCTCAAAACCATGAGACTCTTTATAAGTTATTCACTATATTCCTGAGAATCGTTCTCCCTGGCCTCTACGTACTTCTAAGTCTTTACTTTTTTAAAGGTTCCTTAATTCAACGGTGGCTTCCAGACTTAGTCAACTTATTGTGGCTTCGAACCATGATATCTCATGCTTCTTATATATGTTTCATTGGACTAATCATTTTGGCTGTCTAGCCATCTCGCGATTTGTCTATTCTGTCAATTGCTATTCTTTACTGGTTTTTCTCTTTACTGGGCTCACAGTTGAAGGGTGAGCATATACATTCCTTAAGGATCTGCGGATACGTATTCTATTTTACACTTAAGCTTGGTGATGATCTGGCTAGGTGTTTATATGCTTACTAGAATCAAGGTTTCCGGAAGGAAGGGTCGTCATTCGTTCTGCAAGAATCTAGTCGAATCCTCCATGTCTTGGGGTCCCACAACTATTATCAATTCTCTGTAGTACTATCTTCGTGTTATGTTATCTATGTGCCTGAATGTACTGAATTTTCTTGTTACTTCTCGCATCCCTCTTACCATTTGCATATGCTATTTCTTTGCTTATTCCTTGCTACTGAGGTTAGTGGCATTTCATTCTCCTAACTACTTCCTAGATCTTTGCTCTATGTTATTGTTATGAATCTCGACTTTGGCTGTTCTACTGTCCATACTGGTACTCTTGTCATTCCTAAATATCTCCAACCTCTCGGGTCTATTCTTGTATACTTCCACGGATCTCTACTGACTTGGGCTGATCTGTAAGTTCTACTACATTTGGTCTGTTTTGTGGACTCCTACTAGTCTTGCAAGCCTCACGCTAACTTGCCTTGATCTTTAGGCTATACTGGGTTCACTTCTTTATATCCTCGAAAATTCCCTTAATCTTTTTCTGGGTGCTCTACCTTCCAAGGTCTTTCATTTCTTAAAATGAGCTCTTGTCGGGCTTCTTACGGTCATCTATATCTGTGCTGATAGGGACTAGGGCAAACATCTTATGTCTCGGTATTTATCCAATATAAACACCTACATGTCTATACGAGTCTCCTCAGACTCATGGTTCATTAGGATAAACCATCGGACCAAGTCTCGATATACGACATGTATTGGTCTCAGCGGATTTAACTAACTGACCCGTGTTAGTAAATCTTGACCAGGAACTTTATTTGATAATATACTTCTAGTAGTGTCACTTCTCAATGTCAATTACAAACTACTTTGTAACTGCGCACTACAAAATATATTATCGGGTCTTTGTCTAATATATACATGTCACTAAATCATATTTAGTTTCAATCTAATCGTAATTAGATCGAATATGTATATAAGAACAAGAAGTACTACCATAAATAAGTAATATTATGGAAAAAAGAATTGTTCGTATTCATGAATCAAACATAAATACGATCCGGATTGGCACTCCGAGCACCTACTCTAACACTTTTTAGTGTTCATCATGCCCCCCAACCAACTTATTATTAGTCTATAATAATTTAAGCGAAAACTAAAAAGAAAAGAAAAAATTATTATCTAAGTTAAGAATTGTTTTCTTTCTTTCTAAATTATCAAATAAGTAAATTCTCATGTACTTTTTACCCTTCTTCCATACACACATAAGACAAAGTATCAATCAATTCATTATGCCCACAATATTCACAAGTTTTATTGAAAAGATAATAATATTTTGTCCTAAAATTATATCAGAATTCACACATTTTGACAATGACGATTTATTTATATACAAAAATAGTTTTTTTTTTATATAATACATCTTTAACCCTTGTAACGAGCTTTGGGCCAGTGACTCCCAAACTAGTTGGATTTATGGCACTAGGTGTTAAGACACCCCTACAGACTTAATTGCTCAGATCTCAGATGTCAAAAAAAGCGTTTGATTTCTTTAAGCTTCCTCTTTAAACCCATGTAACGAGCTTTGGGTCAGTGACTCCCAGACCAATTGGCCTTAGGGCACTAGTTAGTTAAACACCCATACAGACTTAATTGCTCGAGTTAGAGAGGTTACAAAAATCGAACTATTCACATTTTTTTTACAAACGATGTTCTATCATTTTACGCGAACAAACACTGCTTACTGAGCCAACATGTCCAGTTACTAAGTAAAAACTTGATTTTATTATTATTATCATCATTTTTTAAACTAAATTAAGATTTATCATTTTACGCAAACAATCACTACTTGTTAAGGTAAGAGTCCAGTACTAAGTAAAAGCTTGGTTATTTTTTTAATAAAAATAAAAATTTCATTTCCTTTAGGTGCTATCTCACAACAACTAGAGAACTAAATATTATAAAATTTTTACTTACAACCCAGGATCATATGTAACTGTGTATATTGATAATATCTGTCAAATGAGCATATGAAGATCAAATTAATCAATATTATAGAGAATTAACACATTTAAATGATTCAAAAAAAGAAAAAAAAACTTGTTACGAATTATATTGAGATGCGTCTGAGGAGCGAAAACTCCTTACACTGCCATTTCTGAAGAACAATTCCACTTGGTTAGTCAAAAATTTGTTGTTGGTTTGTGTTTAATTTTTTTGAATAAAATACCAAACAAAATCAACACAAAATTTTTTTACACACAAAACAAAACAAAAACATATTTAAAAAAAACACAACACATTTTTTTTTATAAAAAGGAAGACACAAAAAACTAAAACTATCTAGTCAACTATCCCATCTCCCAACCAAATTGAGACATTGTCCCCAATGTCTGCCTAAGAAGAAATAGATTTTAGAAGACATCACCCTGGTTAGTCTGAAAAAGACAATTGAATCAACAACACAACTATTTAACCCAAAAAAAAAGTTACAGATTAAGATTCAAGTCAACTCTACGCTTCTTGCCACGATCGTTACCTGACTGGTCCAACTTGGAAAGAATTGAGTCGATTTTTGATTCATAGGCTAACCGTTGGTCGATTAATTCATCAGTTTTTCCTACATTAAGAAAATATCTTTTTTTGCCGATTTCGAAATGAACCCAAGTATTTTAGAATCCTCAAGAAATATGAAAAGAAATCGAAAAAAAAAATGATCTACATTAAGTAGTCCAATGAGTTTTCGGTGAATGTTCAAATTTACTTATGACACAACTGTGAATATTTTATTCCAACGTGCCCACCCCACCTGTTAAAGCAATAAAAGCGTCAGCATGATTAATCATTTCAATGAGTCTTTCAAATATACATGAGATAATGTATTCTCCTCCATTTTATTTGCCGATGGGATTTCCGTATGCCAATGTTTTTACGATGATTCCTAAAACTTGACTGCCTTTTTCTTGCACGACCTTTGAAACACATCATATTAATCCAAGAATATCGCCATCATATACTAAGTGCATATTTTTTTTCCACCAAAACTCTACCTATTCTTTTACAACCTCAACAAATTCTGGTTTTAGTACCAGAGCTAGATCCACAAAATACACAGATATTAGTGACTCGTCATCTTGAATTTCTCCATTTTTAATCTCTCTTTTATTTGGATGTATCGAAAAGATAAATGATAAGTTGTATTTATGGATCCTGAAAAAAGGTGAGTAATAAAAGCAGTAATACTTGTAAAATGAAAATTGTCAGATGAACAAGAAAAAAGACCGTGAAAGTCAAAAATTTTAGATATTGTCGGTAAAAATAAAGTAAAAAAAATCAAAACAATAAATTAAAGTAAATCAAAATAGTAATTTAAAGTAAAAGAAATCAAAGCAATAAATTATAATAATATGTATTGGTAGTTGTGATTGTGGCTCGCATCTTCCTCTGATTTTATGTCTAGTAACGGCTTGAACACCTTCTATGGGTCGGGGATATGCTTCACATCCAATATTCTTACAAAGGAAACTAATCATTTTCTTAACGTCATTCATCTTATTTTCCTGCGGGCCTGGGTTTGGGGAATCTAGAATATCTACATCCTTATGGCATCCCACATCTATTAGAAGTCTCCACGACTAATCTTGATTTCTTACTTCTTCTGCCTTATAACTGTTCTTGGTTATTCGGGGAACTCGCTATCTATACGAGGTGCTTAAGAGCTATTGGATTTTCTTGGAAGAATTTTCTGAGGAGGAAATGAATCTTGTTGGGAGGGAAGAAACTTTACTTAGGTCTACTCAGTTTTACTCTTGCTTAGGCTTGCTATATTCTTCTTTACTACAAGTTCTGGTGTTATCTTTTACTATCTAACATTGTGTCTCTGATTCTTACTATTATCCGGTTACTTAATCATTTGTACGTCTTCTTTTACTTTTCTTATAGATCTATCTTCCCACTCATTTGGGTAACTTTTCTTAGATATTTATTATTTAGTTTCATAGCTTGTTCTAAGCTTCTGGTGATAGGCCATGATAACTAAGGGGAATTCTCAACTTGGATCTAGAGTATAGTTGTTCTCAAAAGGAATACTATTTGAATAGTCTGGGAAAGCTTACTAACCTATCTATATATCTTGAGGATGTACTCGAGGATTAGACACTGGACATGTAGTGCCTCACATACTAGTATCCCAGACATACTAGGTATACAAGACCCCAATACTCTACCAACTGCAGTCACTGACTCCCTAGACAATACATTGATACCATCTTTGTAACATCCCCAATCGGGTAGATGCTATCGGCAGGGAATAGGCCGTACTATTCCCCTAAGCCTCTGGCTTTCTAACTATAAATTACACTATTACTCTTTTCTTAATAAAATCTTATCTATGGGACCAACGCCCAAACTCGCCAACATGAAATAAAAACTCAATATAATGAATGTATACTTAATAACATTTGTTTACAATGACTATCACACAACCCAATACTAATAAAAAACGACTTCTACTTGACTCTGACTGGACTCTCACTCTTTCTGACTTGAACTGATGGACTTTATAACCTAGTGACTGCATCAGTATCCGTCCTCCTGAACTCGTCCTCTGAGAATACCTGTAAAATAAGAAAACTGGAGTGGGGGGTTAGATCGTTGTACGATCTAAGTGAGCGGACGAAAACTGAAAATATTGCTATATAAATATTTGGTTCTAAATCCAAAGTTCATGAAATAGCTTTATACGAAAACTCTTTTTCCATCTGAAAACTCTGGGTTTCTGTAGCATTGCATTTTTGCATGTGAATCCCTATGATGAGTCTCATTTGGAGGCACTACCTTTTAGTTGAGGACATTGCGGGAAACGGTCGTCGGAAAGGAATCAATATTTCGTTAGATTTTTATTCGCTTGTTTAGCGTCAAGCTCACTTGTTGGACCTCCGTTTAGAGCACATTTGGCCTAAAAAACCCGCAAAACCTTTTAACCTTGGCCCAAACCCACTCACCAAGCCAACACAACACCTAACCCACCAACACAAGCCCACACGCCCAACACCTAAGCCCACACGCCCAAGGCCTCAAAATACAACCCAATTGAATTAAATATTAATTAAATAAATACCAAACTAAATAAAATATTAAAACATATACCAAATTAAATTAAATATTAATTAAGTCATATACAATTAAATAAAAAAAAAAAACATGTGAAATTAATCATACCAAGTTAAATTCAATCAATCAAATATTATTCCTAATTAAAAATATATTATTCCTAACTTAAAATATTGTGTGCCTAATCAACACAAATTAAAATATTAGCTTCCTAAATTGGATTAATTTTGTCCCCCCTCAATCTTTAGCTTTCTTTGTTTGACACTAAATCAAATCCTAATTGAATACCAAATCCCTTTCCTTGTCAAGCAAGGAGTAGTCCTCCCCCATTTGCCTATAAAAACCAACCTCTCCCAACCCTTACACCTCCTCTCGAAGCTCTTAAACATACACGCAAAATACAGCAAAAAAGCTCTCCCTTTCACGGTAATAGCACAAGAATAAACACAAAAATTTATCTCATTCCCCTCCCTCCATTGCCGAAAATATTACAACCTGAAACACCACTGAAACAGCCCCCTATACAGCCGCATACACCACCTAAACAGTCCCCTATACAGCAGCCATATACACGCATAAACAGCAGCCCCATACACCCTTATACCACCAAAACAGCAGCCATAAACACTCCCCTGCATCACCGAAACTGTCATAAAAAATTACCCCTGCAATGACCAAAAACTGCACCCCTTTTTACACCATATAACTATTGAAAATCACCTCCAAAATACCCCACTGCATTACCAAAAAATACAGTCCAAAACAGCCCCTAATTACTCAAAATGGTGATTAAAAAAACTGTACCTAAAACCCTTTTAATAACCGAAAACAACAGCAACCTTTAAACCTCTAAATAACCCAAAAAGTAGCCTAAAACACCAAAAATAGTGACCAAAATACGGCAGTAATACGGCAGCAAAATGACAGAAAAATAGTAGTAAAATGGAGTCAAAACAGTAGCTTGAGCAACGAAACAGCGAGAGGTAAAACGCAAACAGTGAACCAGAAAAGTTTAGGAGCTTTAACCCTTCCGATCTTTGTGAAACGCAAGTCCGAAAGTCGACGAAAAAGGTTAGACCTGAGGGTATTTTTTACATCCGTTTTTCAGTTGTTATTTTATTATTTATTGAGTTTCGTTTACATGATTATTATGGAGTGATGCATGTTGTGGCATTTGAATAGATAAAAAAATGCATGTATTTGTAAAATGATGTATGTTATGGCCCGTGAATAAGATGAAAAGTGTGTCATCTCTCGTGGTATATAGGATGGAAAACCCGGACATAAATTTCATAGCCGATTCCGAATGGACGGTAGTATGATCTGTACTCGGGATACAACTCCACGTACTACTTGAGTAAATGACGCATATTTCGTTTTATGTTTTGTTTGATTTGTTTATTATTCGCTACTTGATTTCGCATGTTATTTGTTTATGTAATGATGTGATCGAGCGCATGGGCTTAGTAAGTCGGATTAAAGGTTCCCTATTTTGAGGGGTTAAAATCCTTTACCACGATGCTTTACCGCGCAGGTTGATGTATATTCGGTTGAATGTAAGATGTGTTCAATCGAGTATACGAGTCCGATATTATTTATGTTATTTTTTATATGCATGATGTGATCGAGCGCATGGGCTTAGTGAGTTGGATTAAA
>SKCR01042141.1:0-78239 GCA_019454045.1 Zanthoxylum bungeanum
AATTGGTAGAACCATGTCAGTCAAAATTTTGTGTCATCAAATTCAAAGCTTGATTACCTCTGAATTCGGCTTAATAGATGATAATATCACACGTTCTATCATGGGTTGACCAGTTCTGGCCATTGAATTAATTAGTTCTTGTGAGAGATGAGATCCTGGATATCTCCCTCTTCAATTATGATATCTGATGTGATGTTTCCTATAGCCAGATTTGATGAGATGGGCATGGATGATTTGGCCTTGGGTGGGTGATTGGAGCTTGGCGCATGCTTTGAACAGAGGAGGGAAGGTGAATTTGTGGGGGAGCAAAGAAGTAGAGTGCTGGTGTGTGTATAAATTAAGTGCTTCTTTGTAGAAGCAATTTGTTACTAGTTTTAGTATTTGGTGTTTCATGTGATAGTCACGAATTTGCGTTCAAGCCGAAATTTGAGTTTGCTGTGAAAAGTAATGAATGCACTTTACTACTTGGGTTATTAGTAAACGCTGTTTTGTTAATTGGTGGAACGATGTACCTCTAGGGTCACATTCCTGTCATTGTTAGTGTTTTTAAATGCACTTTTCAGTATAAATTGCCAATATTTTCAATGAATTGCTTGCTTGTTTCGAAGGTCATTCTTGAATATTCCTCACTTATAGATTTATGTGGTATGATTTCCTTAGTAAGTTGCTCTGAGATGTTTTTTTATTTGTTCAAACTATGGGACTTGAAAATTCATTTTAGGTTGGGACTTGTTACAACCATAAAGGTATTTAGTTACTTAGAATACTGCTTATGTAATGAAAATTGTTTTTATATTAACAATGTGTTTTATTTTGACAGTGATTTTACTCTTTTTTTTTTAATGTTAGAAAAACACTGGTTTTTAATGTGTAGATTGATTATATATTATGGTACGGGGAGGACAGCCAGCTGGCCGAGGACGAGGAGTTGAGCGGTCAGGCCAAAGGTCCTCATCATATTCCATACCAGAGGACAATAGTGTTGGACAATTATGACCCATAACGTCACTATTTGTACAGATCATAGTGTTGTTGTACAAATTAACTATGTGACAAAGGAGATTGCACTCTTATCATTTGTGATTAGATCACCTAGATATATAAATGATAGGAGGTCCCTATGATTTGTTCCTGGACCGAGAATGATATGAGACAGTATCAGTCCACGAAGGATAAATCATTAAATATCCATAGTCAGAGTATCATCGAGATTGGACATCGATAAATACGTAAAAGAATAGTATTACAGTTGTGCGCGTGTGAGGGCACAACGACATAGTTCTCATATATTTGGGTATATGATACTCATGCAAGTGTAATAGGAGGTTGTGTTTTACCGATGGTAAGGGAACAGCTTCGCTCTGGATATGACCCCCTCGGAATTCCATTGGTAGTAGACTATGTGTCTATGGAAGTCCGAAATCAGGGTAGGTGTATTTGGTCTTAACCTGAGACTTGCACCGCTAATACATACGACAATCAATATACTTTGGTTGAGGTCGTCCAGGGCTTTAACCGGTTTCTATTACGCCGATTCTGGGTATATCTTGAATCGTAGTGTGTTGGGTGTGATGTCAAGATGGAAGTGTCACTCCAGTCATATGGAGATGATGGTCACGTAGGATACGGGACTGGTTCTCTTTATTGCTGCAGCCATCCGATTTAGAGACTAGTTACCAGAGATCCGACATGTGCTTCGTACGGGGCAGACACAATTCCAGCCCAGGCCTAGCACGTGATCATTTGATACTGGACAGAAATACGCAATACTACGGTATACTACACTTGATACAGATCCTTTATTCCTGTAAGGATATTTCCGGAGAATTGGGGAGGCATGGCGCTTTACTAGAGGCCAACCTTGTCTTGTAAATCGGTATAAACGTAGTACGAGGTACTTACGTGTTCTGATAGTCCGACGACCGAATTTACTGCCAACATATCCGGGGATCTCATGGGTCGCTTCCCAAAGATTCACCGATGACGTATAACTCGCACTCTAAATTAATCTGGGATTAATTAGAAGAGAGAGAAAATAAATCTGGGATTAATTGCGGAGATATTTTATCTGGGATAAAATATCAATTAAAGAGAGATAACGATTAATTTGGAATTAATCGATTAATTAATATATTTGATATATTAAACGAAATTAGATTTCGACGAGGAATTAAAATTTGTTTTTAATTCGGCGCGAACGAATTAATTTAGAATTAATTCGTTAGCGACGTGAATGGTGATTTTCGCTAGGCGTAATCATTTAATTACGACGCAACGTAAAATTCTTTAATTTGGAATTAGCGAACCCGAGCCCGAGATTATTTGCGAGCGCATTAGCATTTCGAATTCGAGTGCGGCAAATCAATCAAGTGTCAAATCGCTAGTTGCATCTAGCGTCACATCATTCGACAATCAAGTGATGGATGTCTTTCACTTTGAGTGTTTGACGCAAGTCACTATTCATGATTGATGGAAGTGATGTGTGTGGTTGGCGCCATTTATGGCTTTAATGGTTTGCTTTTTGAAAGCCAAATTCAAGTGAAATGCATGTGAAATTCACATGTGTGTATAAGATACATAAATTTCTCAAACCAAACACAACTCTCTCTCTCTATTCTCATATTTCACCTCACGCCCAAGGGGCACAAAATACCTCACTGGTTCTGTTTTTGCCGTGAGATATGGAAGCTTGGAGTGGGATTTTGTGGCAAAATCTCAAGTGCTAGCACACTTACGAGACATGCGAAGGTGATAGGGAAGTCCACCCATGAGCCGGGAATCGTTCGACTAAGCTCAGAGCTTGACGAAGGACCCAAAATGGAGGCCAAAACAGTGAACAAAAACAGCCCACTGCCGTGACAGTTCAAGGATGAAGAATTTCGTTTTTGTTGCCTCTGCGTCGCTCAACCGATCGATGTGAGTATTCTGTAACTTCTTCGATATGTATTCGCACTTCATTCATGCTTATAATTGATCTTGAGACCTTAATAGAAACCACAATGGTATCAGAGCAAGGTTTGAGCATGAAAAAGTTTAGGGCTTAAAACTTGGGCAAAAATGTGTTTGAGCATGATTAATGAATTGGATGATTTAGAATGCTTAAAGTATGTTTAATTGATGTTTGATTATATCAATTTGTAGAAATTGTGTTTGGAACAAATTTCCCCAATTTATCATGGCTTGGCCGAATTGATGACTAGCCCTAAATGTCTTGGTTTTTTTTATTTTGATTCATTGGATGAGTTGGAAATCAATTGGGGATATTGATTTAATGTTGAATTGAATTTAATTGGATTGAATTTGATTTGGGCATGTATTTTCCCCCTTGGCCGAGAGTTGTAGCATGTGATATGTTTGATTTTAATCAATTTGTGTTGGACACTAATTGATATAGATGAGCGTGATTAATTAGCCTAATTTGTGTTTTGGAAATAATGATTTGGGTGATTAATTATGTTAATGCACTTTGGTTAATTAAATGTGAAATTGGAATTTTTTGTGTTAAATTAATTGGCCTTAAAATTGGATTTGGGCCTTTAAAGTTGTTAATGGGCTTATTGGACTTTGTTGTACAAAGTTGGTTTAGGCAAATTGGATTGGATCCAATTAGGCCCAAAACCGCATCTATAAAGCCCAAATGCGACTTAATGGACCTTTAAAGTTTAATTGGGCCTAATGGGCCAAGATTGATTTCTAGGCTTATGGGTAACTCCCGGATTGGATTTTGGTTATTCGGTTTGACCCGAGTTGACTAAAAGTCCACGCCTTAAGAAATTAATTAAAAGCCCATTGGACTTTAATTAAATTGACGTTGGACGTTAATCGGGCTTTGAGACCCGTAACGATTAAATTTGGAATTTAAGTCGAAAAGGTTTATTATTAAAGTGTAATATTTAATTTGGAATTAAATAGCGAATTAGAATTAAATGCATATTGAATTGGATTTAATTATGTAGTTTAATTTAATTCGAGAATTCGTACTTTAAGTACTTATTCGCAAAACGAGTTTGACTCGAGCAAAATCAAATCGTTGTTTGAACATTGGATTATCACTAATTAACAGATTAATTAATTTGATTAGATTGATTGATAACATACTTGTGTGGATACATGGTTGCGATGCATGAATAATGTATATCGGATGGATATTATATGGGGGGACAATTTTAGAAATTGTTGTAATAAATTCGATTTATTAATTGGACCTGCGTGTCCAGCCTTATTACGTCTCTATTCTTTGTATTCTCTTCTCACCTATTCGCCTCAATGTAAATGAGGTTTCTTTAGAAGTGTAGTGTAACGGGTAGAAGTAATATACTTGTGCTAGCAGGAGAGAGAAATGAAGAGTTTTGATCTAGGATCATTGTGTAAAGTATCCATCTGCATATCATTATTATTTTACATATGCGCTTTATTATGTGTTTAGAATGCATGTTTAAGGGTGTATGATGATGAGACCTTAACAAAGATAATAAATTGGTTGCCAATTTGCACTCGAAAAACCCTCGCAAAATATTAAGCGTTTTTCCTTCCATTGAGTGATTCTCACTCAAGATCTTAGACGACATTGGTTTGTTGGCCAAAGTCAAGGCCTTTATCTGTCGAAGATGTGTTTGAATTACGAGAGTTTTGTTCCATGTCAGTGTCTTGTCCACGTTGTGGTTTTTTGGCCAATGTCAAGACCACTTCTTGTCCATCGACATTGATTACGAAGCTTTCCATGGTCAATGGGTCGCGCTTGACTGGGATCACTAAGTTTGTTGTGCCAAAGCCAAGGCTTAGTTGATTCAGAGGAAAAAGGTTAGGTAATACATTGGATGTATTGGCATATATAAGATAATGTTTCAGACTTGGATGTCCCCCTACCGGATCTAGGAATTGGATTGGATCCAATCGATCTTAGAGATCTACCTAGTTAATTATCATACAATTTGTTGGCCAAAGTCAAGATTGTGTGATATTTAACGGGATCCTAGCCCACTAGGAAACGCGGTTTCCCCAGTACTCGACAGGGGTTAGAGGCTCGCCGAAAAATAGTGGGAGGCAAGAATTGAATTTGCAATATTCGTTCAATTACTCGCCATACGCGCTCAAACAAATATTAATTCGTCAAATAAATTAAATGTTAGTTGGACTAATATTTAAATGTTGTTTTAATAAATAGTTGGACTATATTCAAACTATTCATTTATAGTTGATTTTATAATTGGATTATAGTAATCAATATAATTGATTTTAATCTATTAAAGTATAGTTGATTATATAGTTGGACTATAGTAATAATTATGTTAAATAGTACCTAAGTCGTTGATTATATAGTTGGACTATTAGAATCAAGATAAAATTGAAAGATTGACATTTAAAACATAATCTTAGGGAAAGCGTATTTAAATGGTTTAATTTTCAAATTGGGAATAATTTCAGGATGGTCCTGGAAACTAATAAGTTATTTTATTTGATAAAATAATATATTAAGCCTAAGCTAGGAGTTAAGTAAATAGTAGAGCATAATCTTTGGAAGATTTATGTGATGATGACTTAAGTGCTTAATCCATTAAGCTTGTCGCAGTAGACTCCTTAATTTCTTTATCAGAACTAAGGGTTAGATCCTAAAGTATGATACTGAAATTGAAGGATCTTCATAAATCTATTTTTAGATTTTAGAAGTACTAAAATTGCAATAATAACTCTTGGAGAGTTAATGACTATTCTCAAGGAGACAAAGTCAAAGTTTGCAATTAGGCAAGTAGCGCAAGGCGCACCTTACTTCGATATTCTAGAAGGCCAAGGCTTGGCCAAAGGCTTCTGGAGTGTTGAAACTGGCAAAGGCAAAATCATTATAATCTTCTGGGAAGATAAAGGACATATCCCAAAATGTCTGCTTAAATTATGGTAAATGGGATCACGGAAGCGTGACTGCCGTTTGAACAAAGCAGACATGAAGGAATTGAAGACGAGCAAGGCTCTGACTTCAAATATGTTTGTCATAATTATGTTCATTGCTAGTATTGAATTGGATTTTAAATACTTAGTGTGGTACATAAAATAAATATGTATTGATGATCAGAATCTGCTATGAGCAGGATACTGACTTCAATTGAGATTTATCTGCGAATTGTAAACGGGACAAAAGTCGTTGTTTTAACCGTAGATACCTAATTTAGGAACTACCTTCAGGTGTGTACCTGAATTAGGAAAATGTTATAATGTAACTAGTTTGACTAGATATATGATCTCTATATCAGTGTTTAACCCGCTGCGGGTGAACATTTATATTCTAGAACACTAAAGTGTTTTATTTTATAACGATGATATTGAGATAAACATATTAGATGTGAATAACAGAATTTATATTTTGAATATAAATAAATCTCAAATATATATTATGACAAATAAATAGCTCAACTGATTTGATCAGATGAAACTTAATTGTGGCATTGATGTCTGAGACACAATCAAACATGACTCGTATATCCACACTTTTGAAGAGTGGGTACTCGGACTAATTTGATCCCAATCAAATAAAGTCTACGAATCTAGTTTATTGGGCAAAGTGCCTAAAACACTATTTACTTGGTAAAAGTGTAAATGCAACTGATCTGTTAGCCCTAGTTCATAGTGAAGCAAGTGGGCCCATGTCTAGCTAGGCTAGAGGTGGAGATGAATATTTCGTGACCTATACGGATGTGGCATCGTGTTATGGTTATGTGTTTCTTTTGAAGAACGCAAATCAGAAATTTTTAAGTTTCGACACGAAATAGACGAACAGATCGGCTATAGTATTATACCGTCACGGTAAGACCGTAATGGAAAATACTTAAGCAATAAGTTTCTAATATACTTGAAAGAGTAAAGTATTCTTTCATAAGAGGACTCCTCTGGGAACACGTCAATTTGACGGTGTGTCCGAACCGAGTAACCAAATTTTGTTGGACATGATAAGGTTAATCATGAGTCACTCTGAGCTACCATTTCCTTCAACGGATAAGCTTTAAACAGTGCAAGAACTTATTTTGAATAAGGTTCCATAAAAATCTGTTTGACAGAATTCATATTAGATATAAACGGGAAAGAAACCGAGTTTCACATTCCTGATCATTTGGGTATGCTAGGCATATGTTTGGATGATACCAAACTAGAACCCAAATTGGATAAGTGCCAATTGTAGGTTATCCTAGGGATACCATAAATATTGTACTTATACATCTCACCAGAGAACAATTAGATTGTTGCTCACCATGCGGTTTTCCTAAGAGGAATACCGATTTGCAGTGGTAAGTGGGAGGATAGTAAAACTCGATGAAAAATATAGTAATATTGTCCAAGGCACCGAATCTTAAATGGAACACAAATAGTTCATCAAGGATGAAACTATACTATTAATCTTCGAATACACAAGAACCACGTAAGTCAGAGAGAGTCAGAAAACAACCTTGGGTATGGGTTTCTGATCTCACCTCATAAAGATGTCTATCTTATTGAGGTATACCAACTGACTACGTATGAGGAAGTGATACAAGGTATCGACTCCCTATCATGGCAAAGTGCCATGAGTCCGAAATGGGTTCCATTTATATCAACAAGTTTGGAAACTAGTTGATGTACCGCAAGGCATTGTGCCTATTGGTACTATAAGTCTTCAAGGAAGACATACATGGATGGCAACATACCAACGTATAAAGCTAGGCTTTTAGCGGAAACGTATCGTTATCAACATTGTGTTGATTACGATTCAACCTTTTACATGTTGCCACGGTAAATCCATTTGGATAATGCTTGCTAAAGCTGCGTTTTTCATTTATGAAATATAACAGCTTTGCGGGAAAATAGCTTTCCTGAAAAGGAAACCGTTTGGAGGATGTTTACAACATCCTGGCGGTTTTGTCGTACCAAAACTAGCAAACAAGGTTTGCGGGTTATTTGATCCATGTTTGGATTGAAGCAAGCATTAGGTTCTAGAAATGAAGGGGCGAGGCCCATATCAGCTTGGGGGCGAGACCCATATCAGCTTGAGGTCGAGGTATCATTGTTGACAGTTACAGTTCCGGGATGCGTCCTAGGGTCGAGGGCCCACTGCATCATCAGTTGCAGTTTGGGCCGAGGTGTCCAGGGTCGAGGTACCCACTACATCATCAGTTTGAGGGCGAGGTCCCTATGGTCAGCGGTGTTGGGTCGAGGTGCCTAGGGTCGAGGTGCCCCCGTTGTCGGTTGTAGTTCCGGGTCGAGGTGCCCCCGTTGTCGGTTGCAGTTATTGGGATGGGTCCCATGATCGAGGTCCACTGCAGCACCAACTTAGCTCGAGGCAGCAGACGAGCCAGGTAAGTGAAAATGTATTGCATAACTTTGATAGGATTGTTCAAAGTCACACACTGCACAAGTCCCATCAAAGTGGGGGCGACTGTAGGCATTGCATTTTTGCATGTGAAACCCGATGATGAGTCTCAGTTGGAGGCACTACCTTTTTAGTTAAGGATATTGCGGGAAACGGAGGTCGAAAGGGGAAATTCAGAATAAGTACGTCATCGGATTCATTTCGCAAGTTCACTGTTTTCGTTTGTACTGCGTCCGTTACTTTCGTTCGAACGTCAAGCAGATTGCGAGAGTTCATGTAGCGTTCGAAGGGGCGTTCGAACGGCATCAGTATTTCTGGTTTTGTTGCTAGCCTCACACCCCAGCCCAATTAGCCCACCAAAGCCCATAAAACACAGCCCAATTAATAAAACACATTTAAAACACATGGGAAATTAAATTAAATATTAATTAGATAATGTAATTGAATTAAATAAAATAATTAAACCATTTACCAATTAAATAAAACATAAAATATAATCATACCTAATTAAGACAAATCAAATATATTAACTTACTAACTAAACAAAATCACATACTAAATTAAAAAGATGTCATGCCTAATTAAAATCAATTATAACAAATCAAATATATTGACTTCCTAATCTAAACCAAATTTGTCCCCCCTCAATCTTTGACTTTCCTTGCTCAACACTAAATCAAATCCCTTCCTTGTGAGACAAGGTGAAGCCCTAGCCATTCTCTATATAAACAACCCCTAACCAAGACATGATTCCCCTAGCTCATACACACAACTCACACGAAAATCACAGCAAGAAACCCTAGAAGTTAACGCATACTACAAAGAAATAACACAAAAATTCTATTCATCTCCTTCCCCTAATCACCGAAAATCATACCTCCATTTAACAACCTCGTATCACCGAAAAATAGCCCATACAGCAGCCCTAAAACACGCATACAGCAGCCCTAAAAACACACAAACAGCAGCCCTCCACCACCGAAAATTACAACAAAAAACCGAACTGCAGTAACATAAAAACTGCACTTATAATCCTTGAAATAACCACACAAAACTGCACCAAAAACCCCAAAAACAGCAGCCATGCACGCCAAAACAGTGACCTGAACAGTGAGTGGAAAATACAGAGGAAACAGCAGCAAAACGGAAGCCAAACAGCAAAACAGCAAGCCAAGACGCTAAACCAGTGAACCGGAGAAGCAGAGGAGCTTTACCCTTCCGATCTCCGCGAAACGTGAGTCGAAAGTCGGTAAAAAGGTTAGACCTGAGGGTATTTTCCACACTCGTTTTCTATTTTTTTTTTTTTTATTATTCATTGAGTATTGTTTGCATGATTCTTAGGACAAAATGCATGTTGTGGCCATTGAGTAGATAAATATGTATTAATCATGAAAAATTGTATGTTGTGGACTTGGAATAAAATAAAAGATGTGTCAACTCTCGCGGTATATCGGATGGAAACCCGAACATAAAGTTCATAGACGATTTCGAATGGACGGTAGTATGATCTGTACTCGGGATACAACTCCACGTACCGCTTGAGTAAACGGTGCCCTCTTTTGTTTTATGTTGCTTCGGTTTATTTATTTTTTTCTTTATTTGAATTCTGCATGTTACTTTTGTATGTATGATACAATCGAGCGCATGGGCTTAGTAAGTCGGATTAAAGGTCCCCTAATTGGATGGGTTAAAATCCTTTACCACGAGGCTTTGCCGCGCCGGTTGATGAGTGTTCGGTTGAATGCAAGATATGCTCAATCGGGCATACCAAGTTTGATGTGATTGCCTTTATCTTTGTATGCATGATACGATCGAGTGCATGGGCTTAGTAAGTCGGATTAAAGGTCCCCTATTTGGAGAGGTTAAAATCCTTTACCACGATGCTTTGCCGTGCCGGTTGGTGTATATTCGATTGGATGTGAGATGAGTTCAATCAGATACGTTAGGTCCCACATTGTGGATTTGTTTGTCTATGAATGTGTTACATGCATCAGGTCTGGTTCCGTTCGAACGCGTTCTCGAACGCCACACACGAACGCGAACCTTCTGTTTACCGTTCGAACGCGTTCTCGAACGCTACGTGAACGCGCACGCATTTTCTTAGTTTCATCATGCATCATGTCTGGTTCCGTTCGAACACGTTCTCAAACGCGATACGAACGTGAACCTTCTATTTACCGTTCGAACGCATTATCAAACGTTACGCGAATGCGCACGCATCTTCTTAGTGTTTCATGCATCAAGTCTGGCTCCATTCGAACGCGTTCTCGAATGCTATATGAACACGAACCTTCTGTTTACCGTTCGAACGCGTTCTCGAACGATACGCGAACGCGCACCCACTGAACTGAGTTATTTTCATCCGATTTCGTACATAATTGTCCCTAGTAGCTATTCCTTCGTATGATAAACCTGATTGTTTCTATGCATTATGCAAGATTGTGTAAGTGTCGTTCATCTGTATTCCCAACATGTATGAGTATAATGTGTTTATTAACTTGTATGCTTGCCGTATGTTAATCTTTATATATGCAAATTGAGACATAGATTACATGCTAATAGGCTGTATGCAAATTCGGATATGTGTTACATGTAAATTTAGATGAACTTGTTGATGTATGCATGTGAATTTAGAAGCATGATACTCTTGGAAATAAGTGTTACTTAAACTTGATTAAATTATTACATAAATCATTTCATTATAAGTGACATAAGTAAGGGACCATTCTGAACCCAACGGTTTGAGGTCTTCCCTTGCGAGGGGTGAGTGCGGCCTTAAATCTCATTTTCCTGGTTCACACCAGGTGGCGACTTCATTATTCTCCGGTTTAATCCCCCAGACTATTCCGTACTCCCAACCAGGCCGCGAGCCTTGAACAACATGCGTCATCCAGTTCCTGTGTCCCACACCAGTGGCTGGAGTTGTGTCTGCCCCGTACGAAGTATATATCGGATCACTAGCAACTAGTCTCTTTATAATCGGAAAGTCATGACCTAGTCATACTTCCACGATGGCTATAGCACTTAGAGTACCAGTTCTGTATCCCTGCGTGATCATCATCTCCATATGACTGGTGTGATACTTCCTTCTTGACATCACACCCAATACACTACGATTCTCAATATACCCAGAAGAGGCGTACACAGAACCTGTTAAAGCCCTGGATGACCAAAACCAAAGTATATTGATTGTCGCAAGTGTTAGCGATGCAAGTCTCAGGTTAAGACCAAATACACCTACCCTGATTCGGATTCCCATAGACACATAGTCATACTACCAATGGGATTCTGATGGGTCTATCCAGAGCGAAGCTGTTTCCGTACCATCGGTAAACAGAACCTCCTATTACACTTGCATGAGTATCCAATACCCAAATATATGAGAACTATGTCGTTACGCTTCCATAACACGCAAAAGTGTAATACTAGTCTATTCCTTATTATCGATGTCCAGTCTCGATAATACTACGACTAAGGATATTTAATGATTAAACCTTTGTGGATTAATACTGTCTCATATCTTATTAATCTGGAACTAATCATAAAGAATTTTATCATTTATATATCCAGGTAATCCAATTACAAATGATAAGAGAGCAGTTTCCTTTGTCACATAGTTAATTTATACAACAACACCATGTTCTGTACAAATAGTGATGCTATGAGTCATAATTGTCCAACAATCTCCCACTTGGCCTATAGCCAATCACTCAAGTGTCTAACACTTGAACTATGTACGGGTCGCTCAAACTTCTGCTGAGAAACACCTTTCGTCAGCGGATTTGCAAGATTATCATCTGATACGATTTATTCGATCATCACATCGCCATGATGTTTGATCGAACGAATTAGATGAATTAGTTGAAGTACATACTTGGATCATTGATGAGACCGTGATTCTTTAGCTTGTGCTGTAGCCTAGCCCAGCTGCTAACAGAATTACTCCTAATCTGATTAGGATTATTTAGATCCAAAATGCTTCATTTGCTGCCTCAGCTGCAACGATATACCGCTCTTGTTTTTTATTCGGGAACAATATATTTCTTGGAAGATTTCCAGCTCACTATTCCGTTATTCAAACTATATAAGTACCATTATTACGACTTATAGTCGATTTATCGGTTTGAAAACTTGCAGCGGTGAACCTAGTTACCTCAAGTTCTCATTTCTCCATATTCTCAGAAAGCATCTTTGGTTCATCCAAGATACTCAAGGATTTTCTTTACATCAATCCAGTGACCATCACTTGGATTGGCCTTATAGCGTCTATATACTCAAAGCTTATGAGACATCAGGTCACGTACATATCAAAATGTACAAACACTGAGAGAGTGTCAGCAGATTTCTAGATCTATCCCAGTAGATGTTTATTCCTAGAATAAAGCCTACTTCTCCCAGATATCCTATGGAGAATTTTTCATGAAAGCCAAGCTTTCACCGATTTTAGTATGGAAATGTTATTTGCTAAGAAGCAAAACATGATCAACTTATAGGACATTCATTGTCAGTGCGCTCCCACTAACCTTCTTATATACACAAGAATCATCTTCGTTTTGAATTAAATCATATACCATTATGATTAGATCAAAACGCTGGTTCCAAGAACGCAATGCTTGCTTCAATCCATAAATGGATCGATTTAACTTGCAAACCTTGTTTACATGTTTTAGCCCGAAAAAACCGTCAGGATGTATATAAACATCCTCCAAAATTTTTCCGTTAAGGAAAGCGGTTTTGGCGTCCAGCTGTCTTATTTCCTAAATGAAATATACATTTATAGCAAGCATTATCCCAATGGATTTAATCATGGCAACAAGTGAAAACGTTTCGTCATAGTCGACACTATGTAGATGATGATACCCTTTCCGTACAAGCCTAGCTGTGTACATTTGTTTGTTGCCATCCATGTATGTCTTCCTTGAAGACTTATATAGTACCAATAGGCACAATGACTTCTGGTACATCAACCAGTATCCAAACTTGGTTGATATACATGGAATCCATTTCGGACTTAATGGCACTCTGCCATAAAAGGAGTCGATACATTGTATCATTTCCTCATACGTACCCGGTTTTTTTTTCCTCAATAAGATTGAGGTCTACATGAGGTGGGATCAGAAACCCATACCTCCCAGGTTATTTTCTGACTCTCTCCGACCTACGCGGTTTTTGTGTGTTCAAAGATTATTGGTACAGTTTCATCCCTGATGAACTGTTGATGTTCCGTGAGGACTCGGTGCCTTGAACAGTATTACTTCAATTTTCATCGAGTTTTACTTTCCTCCCACTTACCACTGCATATAGGAATTCCTCTTAGGAAAACCGCATGGGGAGCAACAATTACATTGTTCTATTGTGAGTTGTATAAGTACTATACTTTGGTTTCCTTAGGATAACCAATTACAAATAGGCACTTTTTTTATTTAGGTTCTAGTTTGGTATCATCCAAACATATGCCCAGCATTCCCAAATCTTCAGGAATGAGAAACCCAGTTTCTTTCCAGTTCATATCTAATATGCAGTCTGTCTAACAGTTTTTATGGAATCTTATTCAAAATAATTATCGCACTGTTTAATTGTTGGTTTCTAATTAGGTCCCAAGAATGAAATCAAGCACAAAAACGCATGTGAATACACAAAGGAGAATGGCGGAAACATACTCACAATGATCGGTTTGGATGCTACGAAGAACACAGGCCTTTGCAGCCCTCCTTGAAGCTCGGCAGTGGCTTCTCCTTGCAGTGGACTGCTCGGTTTTGGTCTCTTTAGCTCCTCCAAGATTCGGCCATGGAAGACTCCATTGAAGCTCCAAGCTTCAAGCTTCAAATACGATTCCATGCTCACGAAAATGCTGCCCTATCACCTTAGGAAGACCCATTTGTGTGCTAGCACCTTGTCTTCTTCCTTGCTTCTCACGGCCAAGCCAAGATCTTGAAGAAGAAGAAGAAGAAACGGCTCAAAGCCGAGAGAAAAGTGGAGGGAAGAAAGGTTTTCCTAGAACCGATTGGGAGAGAGAGAGAAAGAAAATGTAAAAGGTGTTTTTAATATATTTATTTTTCCAAAAAACAAATACCAAAACCCTTTACAAATTTCAAAAAATCAAAAAGCAAAAGTCAAAAGCAAAAGCGAAAAGCAAAAGTTAATTAAATGCTTTCCAACTACAACATCAATCAATCAAATTATCACATCACTCAAAGTGACATGTGATTTGACGCTTGATGTGACTAGCGATTTGACGCTTGATGTGACTTGCGTGCCGCACTCGAATTCGAAATGCGAATGCGCTCGCAAACACTCTCGGGCTCGGGTTTACTAATTCCAAATTAACGAATTTTCCATTGCGAAGCAATTAAATGATTGTGCCTAGGGAAATCACTATTCACGTCGCTAACGAATTAATTCTAAATTAACTCGTTCGCCCGAATTAAAATCTAATTTCAATTCCGCGTCGACATCCAATTTCGTATAATATATCGAATATATTATTTTATCGATTAATTCCAAATTAATCGTTCTCTCTCTTTAATTGATATTTTAACCCAGATAAAATATCTCCGTAATTAATCCCAGATTAATTTTCTCTCTCATCAAATTAATCCCAGATTAATAAAGTGCGAGTCATACATCATTGGTGAATCTTCGGGAAACGACCCATGAGATCCCCGGATATGTTGGCAGTAAATACGGTCGTCGGACTATCCGAACACGTAAGTACCTAGTACTACGTTTGTACCGATTGACAAGACAAGGTTGGCTTCTAGCAAAGCGCCATGCCTACCCAATTCTCCAAAAATATGCTTATAGGAATATGTGATCTATATCAAGCGTAGTATATCGTAGTATTGTAGTTTGTATGTCGATCCAGTATCGGATGTCCACGTGCTAGGCCTGGGGCTGGAATTATGTCTGCCCTGTACGAAGCACATATCGGATGTCTGGCAACTAGTCTCTATAATCGGATATACATGACCTAGTCATAATATCCCGATAGCTCGAGCATTTAAGAGAACGAGTTCCATATACTATGTGACCATCATCTCCATATGACTGGAGTGATACTTCCGTCTTAACATCACACCCAATACACTACGATTCTCAATATACCCAGTATTGGCGTACACAGAACCTATTAAAGTGTCCTGGACGACCGCAACCAAAGTATATTTATTGTAGTAAGTATTAGCGGTGCAAGTCTCAGGTTAAGACCAAATACACCTACCCTGATTTCGGACTTCCATAGACACATAGTCATACTACCAATGGAATTCTGAGGGGGTCTATCCAGAGCGAAGCTGTTTCCCATACCATCGGTAAAACACAACCTCATATTACACTTGCGTGAGTATCATACACCCAAATATATGAGAACTATGCCGTCGTGCCCTCACAACGTGCACAAGTGTAATACTAGTCTTTTACGTATTATCGATGTCCAATCTCGATAATACTCTGACTAGGGATACTTAATGATTTATCCTTCGTGGACTGATACTGTCTCATATCATTTTCAATCCAGGAACAAATCACAGGGACCTCCTATCATTTATATATCTTGGTGATCTAATCACAAATGATAAGAGTGCAATCACATTTGTCACATAGTTAATTTGTACAACAACACCGTGATCTGTACAAATAGTGACGCTATTGGTCATAATTGTCCAACATTAATGTGTATCCTCAGAAGGAAATTGGTAGCTCAGAACGACTCATCTTTTTAAGTATTGTCCATCATGGTCTGATCGCAATGTTCTAATACTTTTACCAGTCTGTTTTCTTACTTCGTGTCGAAACTCTTTGAATTACTCAAAAGTATTGTGACTTGTGTTTCATAAGATACACATAACCGTATGATGCCACATCCGTAAAGGTTACGAAGTAATCATATCCACCTCTACCCTAGCTAGACATGGGCCCACTTAAGTCACTATGAACGAGGGCTAACAGATCGGTGGCACTTGCACTTTTACCAAGTAAAAGGTGTTTTAGGCACTTTGGCCTAATTAAACTTGATTCGTAGACATCATTTGAATTAGAATCAAATCCGTCCTAGTATCCACTCTTCGAAAGTGTGGATATACGAGTCTTGTTAATGCATCCCAGATGACAATGCCACAAATAAGTCTCATTTGATTTACTCAATTTGAGCTATTTGTTTGTCATGTTATGTTTGAGATTCATTTATATTCAAAATATCATTACTGTTATTCACATCTAATGTGTATATCTCAATATCATCTTTATAAACAAAACACATTGTGTTCTGGAATACAAAGGTATACCCGCGAGGGGTACAACAATCTCCTTTGTCACATAGTTAATTTGTACAACAACACCGTGATCTGTACAAATAGTGATGCTATGGGTCATAATTGTCCAACAATCTCCCACTTGTCCTATAGCCAGTCACTCGAGTTTCTAACACCCGAACCATGTACGGTTGGCTCAAACTGCTGAGAAAAGGTTTTCGTCAGCGGATTTGTATGAATATCATCTAATACGATTTATTCGATCATCACATCGCCACGACGTATGATCCGAACGAATCAGATGAATATCGAAGTATTTATCTGGATCGTTGATGAGACCATTAATTTTTTAGGTTGTGCTGACGCCTAGCTCAGCTGCTAATAGAACTGTATCTAATCTAATTAGATTTGTTATCGACCCAAATGGCTTCTATTGCTGCATCAGCTGCAGCAATAACCCGCATTTGTTGTTTATTCGGTAACAGTATCTTGCTTGGAAGATTTCCAACTCACTATACCATTATTCAATCATTATAGTACCGTTGTTATGACTTATAGTCATTTTCATGAAAGCCAAGCTTTCACCGATTATATTATGGGAATATCATTTCCAAGAAATGATATATCATCAGTACTCAGGACTGTGGGAATATCATTTCCAAGAAATGATATATCATCATTACTCATCATTACGCAGTATTGCGTATTAAGATCCAGTATCGGATGTCACATGCAAGGCCTGTGGCTGGAGTTGTGTCTGCCCCGTACAAAGTATCTATCGGATCACTAGCAACTAGTCTCTTTATGATCGGAAAGTCATAACCTACTCATACTTCCCCGATGGCTATAGCACTTAGAGTACCAGTTCTGTATCCATGCGTGATCATCATCTCCATATGACTGATGTGATACTTCCTTCTTGAAATCACACCCAATACACTACGATTCTCATATACACCAAAAGAGGTGTACATAGAACCTGTTAAAGCCCTGGATGACAACCAAATATATTGATTGTCGTAAGTATTAGCGATGCAAGTATCAGGTTAAGACCAAATACACCTACCCTGCGGATTCCCATAGACACATAGTCACTATACTACCAATGGGATTCCGATGGGTCTATCCAGAGCGAAGCTGTTTCCGTACCATCGGTAAACAGAATCTCCTATTACACTTGCATGAGTATCCAATATCTAAATATATGAGAGTTATGTCGTTACGCTTCCATAACACGCACAAGTGTAATACTAGTCTATTCCGCATTATCGATGTCCAGTCTTGATAATACTACGACTAGGGATATTTAAAGATTCAACCTTTGTGGATTAATATTATCTCATATCTTATTAATCCGGAACTAAGCATAAGGAATTTTATCATTTATATATCCAGGTAATCCAATTACAAATGATAAGAGCAATTTCCTTTGTCACATAGTTAATTTGTACAACAACACCATGTTCTGTACAAATAGTGATGCTATGGGTCATAATTGTCCAACACTACTAAAGGAATTTCCAAGAACTAAGTATTTGGCTACAAGAATCAAATAAATTATATCAAGATAAGGGATTTCCAGAATTCTAGTAAGAGCTAGATATTTTCAAACCAAGACGGAACAAAGAAGTTCAGCATCAGAAGTGATTCGAGGACGAATCCTATTTTATGGGGGAGAATTATAACACCCCTGTAATCCTGACGACTGTTATGTTATGTGACACATGATATATGATACATGATATGAATAATGCTCGAACATGTATACACTCACGAAATGACTTTGGGGACAATCGGAAAATTCTTCGAAATTTTGATACGAAATTGTACAATGTTCTATTACGGACAGCCCATGGTATTTGAGTCGTAATATTTTCATACGAACTCTGATTTTTATGAACTTTATATCGTCAGAAATCTAAGATCGAGACCTACAACATTCACGTTGGACATTTTCCAAATTCGAACAAGAAATAGGTAAGAAATCAAAAATTTAGCGGATGCTACAGTAATTTCGAGAATAACCTAGATTTGAGTGATTTGGCACCATCACAACCACTTATCTCATAACATAAAATCAGCCATTGCCTGTATAAATGAAACTATTCACTCATCTCCTCTAAAAGGCCAAAATATGAGCTAGGGTAAAGGGTTTTCAAATTTTCCTTCTTCCTCATGCAAGCTTGGATAAAAAGTGATGATTCTCAAGTTCTAAGACTCCCAAAGTAACTTCTAACTCTCTTTCTTTCTTTAATTTTTATTTTTGGGCAAAGAAATCAAAGCCCTAATTCGCACCATTGCATATCCTAGCAAAGAGAATTGTATAATTGGCATTGGTAGGGTTAGTAGCATGCGTTTGGAGATGTGTTTTGATGGTATTAACATGAAATGAGGCTTTATATCTAGGAATGTGATGAGGAATTAGAGTTTGTGAATTGATTATATTAAAATAAACGTTTGTGTTTAATTAAGGATATTGCTTGATAGAGGATAAAATGAGTTTATATGAATTTGAGTTGAAGTTGAGATAAGGATTTTGGACATCGTTGAACATTGTCTTTGAGAAATTAAAGTTAGGCACTGAAAACAGGCCGATGTTGCGACGTTCGGCACCCCACGTCGTGACGCATAAACAGAAGGTGCTCACTATCTCGATCTGATCATGTGAGTGTCGCAACGCAGGACGTTCAACGTCGTGACACGTATCGAGCCAAGACCCTCTGCCTCAAGCCTGATCAGATGAGCATCGCGACACGACACATAACATAACATCTGCATTCTGCTTGCTTGGGCGTCACGACGCGATACATGGGAAGTTTCATACCATTTTCAATGTCAATTTGGGATGTTAGAAATCACCCTAAGAGTTTCGTAACAGCTTATATATACATGTTATGTCATGTTACAAGCATTATACGCCTCGTAGGGGTAATAGCCTGTTTAGTTGAGAAACCCAACCTAGTTCCGAAGCATATTTCATGAATAATATTCTAATTATGTTTAACAATTATAGATAATCGTAGGAACCGTAATTTCTTCGACGAAGCGAAATAGTATCAGTCGAATCCTAAAATTTGTGAGTGGACCCTTCTCTTAAACCGTGTTTACTAATATGTTTTGAATCAAAACTTACTTTTGAGCATTTAAGGCGTAAGAGAAGATTATTTTCAATTGTATTATGAATAGGAATATTTTGAGGAATGATTAAAAAAATGATTTTCAAATTTTGAGATTTATGATTTCTCGAGGCATGGGGGGAAAACCCACCTCAGTATATAACTTGACTCAGTTATGGAATTGATGGATTTAGATAATGTGTGCACACGCAGCTCAGGACTGTGGATGATTGATGCCCCTAGATCGGATATTTTGAGTATGAAGGGTAACATAGATCCGTACCTTCGACTCCAGTTTTATGACTTGGGGCTCGGCGAGACTTAACTATTGGAGTTCTACGGTCCCGAGGATCGATTTAAAGCGATGAAACATACGTGCGAATACATCAAAGAAGTTGCAGAATACTTACATTGATCGGTTGAACGATGCGACGAACAACAAAAAATTTTGTGCCCTCATTGATCTCACGGTTTTGCTGCTGTTTTTGTCCTCCAAGAATTCGACAATGGTGATCCCCAAAAGCTCAAAGCTTTGTGTGATTCCATGCTCAAGGTGGGTTTCCATATCACCTTCGCAAGACCCCGGAAGTGTGTTAGCACTCGGTAATTTTCCGCAAAAATCACCTTACTTCTCCTTGCCATTCTCGGCAAAACCAGTGAAGGAGAAGAAATCTGCCCATTGGGCGAGAGAGAAGAGTGGAGAGAGTTGTGTTGAATGATTTCCAAAATTAAAAGCCTTAAATGATATACCAAAGTTTGGTATTTTTTTCATTTCATTTCTTACACAAAATTGGAGTGTAAATCAAGCCTCTACCAACTCCACCAAAACCCATCAAGTTAAAGCAACTTTAAAGTGACAAGTGATGTGACGCTTGATGCGACTTGTGGGCCGCACTTAAATTCACAATGCGAGTGCGCTCACAAACACTATCGGGCTCGGGTTCGCTAATTCCAAATTAATGAATTTTCCGTTGCGACGTAATTAAATAATTATGCCTAGCAAAATCACTATTCACGTCGCTAACGAATTAATTCTAAATTAACTTGTTCGCCCGAATTAAAATCTAATTTGAATTCTGCGTTAAAATCCAATTTCGTATAATATATCGAATATATTATTTTATCGATTAATTCCAATTAATCGTTCTCTCTCTTTTAACTAATATTTTATCCCGGATAAAATATCTCTACAATTATCCCATATTAATTTTCTCTCGCTCATCTAATTAATCTCAGATTAATAAAGTGCGAGTCATACATCATTGGTGAATCTTCGGGAAGCAACCCATGAGATCCCCAGATATGTTGGTAGTAAATTCGGTCGTCGGACTATCCGAACACGTAAGTACCTAGTATTATGTTTTTACCGATTTACAAGACAAGGTTGGCTTCTAGCAAAGCGCCATGCCTACCCAATTCTCCAGAAATATCCTTACAGGAATATGTGATCTATATCAGGCGTATTATACGTAGTATTACGTATTACGATCCAGTATCGGATGTCACATGCTAGGCCTGGGGCTGGAATTGTGTCTGCCACGTACGAAGCACATATCAGATCTCTGTTACTAGTCTCTATAATCGGATATACATGACCTAGTCATAATATCGTGATAGATGCAGCATATAAGAGAACCAGTCTCGTATCCTACGTGACCATCATCTCCACTATGACTGGAGTGATACTTTCGTCTTGACATCACACCCAACACACTACGATTCTCAATATACCCAGCAGAGGCGTACATAGAACCTGTTAAAGCCCTGGACGACCAAAACCAAAGTATATTGATTGTCACAAGTATTAGCGGTGCAAGTCTCAGGTTAAGACCAAATACACCTACCTTGATTTCAGACTTCCTTAGACACATAGTCATACTACCAATGGAATTCCGAGGGGTCTATCGAGAGCGAAGCTGTTTTTCGTACCATCGGTAAACACAACCTCCTATTACACTTGCATGAGTATCATATACCCAAATATATGAGAACTATGACGTTATGCCCTCACAACGCGCACAAGTGTAATACTAGTCTTTTTTGCATTTATCAATGTCCAATCTCAATAATACTTTGACTAGGGATATTTAATGATTAATCCTTTGTGGATTGATACTGTCTTATATCATCTCAATCCATGAACTAATCATAAGGACCTTTCATTATTTATATATCTTGGTGATCTAATCACAAATGATAAAAGAGCAATCTCATTTGTCACATAGTTAATTTGTACAACAACACCATGATCTGTATAAATAGTGACGCTATCGGTCATAATTGTCCAACAATCTCCCACTTGGCCTATAGCCAGTCAGTCAAGTGTCATACACCCGAACTATGTACAGTTTGCTCAAACTACTGAGGAAAGGTTTTCGTCAGCGGATTTACAGTGTTTATCATCTGATGCGATTTATTCGATCATCACATTGCCACAATGTATGATACGAACGGATCAGATGAATATCGAAGTATATTTCTGGATCGTTGATGAGACTATTAATTCTTTAGCCTGCGGTGATGTCTACCTCAGCTGCTAACAGAACTATATCTAATCTAATTAGATTTATTATCGACCCAAATGGGTTCTATTGCTGCCACAGCTGCAGCAATAACCCGCATTTGTTGTTTATTCGGTAACAATATATTGCTTGGAAGATTTCCAGCTCATTGTTCCGTTATTCAAACTGTATAGTACCGTTGTTACGACTTATAATCGTTATAATCGGTTATAAAACTTGCAGTAGTGATCCCAGTCACTTCAAGTTCTCATTCTCCATAGTTTAAGACAGCATCATTAGTTCTCTAAGATACTAAAGGATGTTCTTAACATCAATCTAGTGACTATCACTTGGATTGGCCTGATTGTGACTCCATATGCTCAAAGCGTATGAGACACCAGGTCGCGTACATTTTTCAATGTAAAAATTCTCGGAGAGTGTTAACAACTTTAAATCTATCCCAGTAGATCTTTTTCCTATAATAAAGGTTGTTTTCTCCCAAGAATTCTATGGAGAATTTTCATGAAAGCCAAGCTTTCACCGATTATTTTATTGGAGTTCTGAAGCTAAGGTTTGAAGCAGCTGACTAAGGGAGTCTGAGGTGGATAGTGAGTTCGAATCCAATGAGGTGCTAATTTTGGATGTTTTCCTCCCTTCCGACATTCGTTATTCGTAACTTCCGTAACTTTTCAGGTAGTGCTTCCATACGAGGCTCATCATTGGGCTCATGTAAAAATGCAGTGTCTACCATCTACCTTACTTTAATGGGGCTTGAACAGTGTGTGACAGTGACAACCCTATCAAAGTCATGCCTGCATTTTTACTTACCTGGTTTGTCAATTGTTTTCGGACTTACCTGTTGTTTCGCTACTTTTGCGAGATGCTTCGATCTCTGGGATTTATTCCCAAACTAAGTTGGCGAGGTGCTTCAACCATTGGGATTCATTCCCGAACCATACTGGGTGTGAGATGCTTTGATCTCTGGGATTCATCCCCGAACTGACGGCGAGGCTTTTCGACCTCTGGATTCATTCCCGAACCATACTGGGTGTGAGATGCTTCGATCTCTGGGATTCATTCCCGAACTGACGGTGAGGCACTTCGACCTCTAGGATTCATTCGTGAACCATACTAGGTGTGAGATGCTTCGATCTCTGGGATTCATTCCCGAACTTTTGATAATGTGGGCCTCGACCCTGAGATTCATTCCCAAAACTATTGATAATGTGGGCCTCGAACCAAGGATTCCTTCCTGAACTGTCGAACTGATGGTGGTGAGGCACTTTGACCCACGATCCGTCCTCATTCTCGAGGCTCTTTTCTCATCCTCATTCCTGAGATTGTTCTCCATTCTCGGAGTTCCTCTCAATTCCTGGAGTTCTTCATCCTCATACCCGAGGTTGCTCACCATTCTCGGAGTTACTCTCCATTCCCGGAGTTCTTCACTCCCATTCCCGAGGTTGCTCTCCATTCTCGGAGTTCCTCTTCATTCTTAAAGTTCTTCGTCCTCATTCTCAAGGTTGCTCTCCATTCCTAAAGTTCTTCGTCCTCGTTCCCAAGATTGCTCGTCCTCATTCCCGAGGTTCCTCTCCATTCTTGGAGTTGGTCATCCTCATTCCCGAGGTTCCTCTCCATTATTGGAGTTGTTCGTCCTCATTCTCGAAGTTTCTATCCATTCTTGGAGTTCTCCTCCATTCTTTAGAGTTTCTCATCCTCATTCTCGACGTTCCTCTCCATTCTTGGAGCTGCTCGTCCTCATTCTCGAAGTTCCTCTCCATTCTTGGAGTTCTCCTCTATTCTTTGGAGTTCGTCCCCATTCTTGGAGTTGCTCATCCTCATTTCCGAGGTTCCTCTTCATTCTTGGAGTTGCTCGTCCTCGCCGCTTTTTCTTTATCTTCAAAGCCTGGAAAACAAAATAAAAATTATTTGTATGCGACATGTGTGGCATGGATGCATTCCCTATTCTGATGGGGGGTTTTTTTTTATCCTATTGCCTTGATTTCATCTTTGGTTAGACATTCCTTGCGCTAGAGGGTTTTCTTCACCCCTTTCGGAATCCTTTTGGCCTCTGGTGTCCCTTTTCCTACAAAAAGCTTTTGTCATCCCCTTGGCCTGCTTACAGTTTCCTTCTGCCAATTCTCCTCTGGTGATTGCTCAGTTCTCTTTAGTCCCATGGCTCAAGATCCCATTGTGTTTCTTATTCGCGGGATGGTGGACTGGTAATCCCCAGACCTTTTTGAAAGCGGCCTTATCCTTTTGGGATACTGGAAATCATGTCTTCTGATTCCCGAAGCTTTCCTTTGTTGTCCTGATGATGCATAAAAGGTACTACATTGTGCTTTGTCCATTGAGTTACAAGTCCTTTTACATGTATCTTCCAGGATGGAGGTATGGTCATGTCCCTGGAGGAGTGTAGTCTTATTCTGTATCTTGGCTCAATACCTCTTAGTGGGTTGTGATAGTACGAGAGGGAACTATTGTTTATTGCACTTCATCGAGGGAATCCGATGTGGTCATGATCCCTCGCCCGTTATCTTGGCTGAGACGCTTCATGGTTTACATAAGATAAAACACCATCATGTAAGCCAGTTTCTTGGGAGTCACATTGTTTTGCAGGTTCGTTAAATCTTTTGCCTAAGTTGTCCTTTTAGATTTTCAACTTAATGGATTGCTCTATCTTGCTTGAGTCGCCTTTTCAATTTTCATCTCAGCGAGCTAATTTTTTTTCAGATCTGGTTGCATGAAAATTTAAGACTTATTGTTCCTCCTTCGGCTTCTGTCTTTATTTATTATGGCCCTCGTCACCACCTTGCTCGGTCCTTAATGAATAAAAACCTTCCCTATGCTGAATGGCATGAGTCGCTGTTGCGTCTTACTACTACAAACATCACGTGGATGTGTCCTTGGTGGCATCTTAGACATGTAACCGTGGATTTCCTCGAGCACTGGGTACCCATTCCCGATCTACACTCCATCATGTTCTATCTTCCTGCCATGGTTCCTCGACAATATGGGTGTCTCCATCACTCTGTCCCTCGTTACCGCACTTTCCAAAGTGGGCCATTGTCTCACCGTCGTTGCTACATTGGGGCCTCCCAACGCTCATTCTCCTAGATCTTCTGACCTTGGTCCATCATCTAAGAAAAAAAAGATGTTATTTGTAATTACTTGACTCTAATATTTCCCGGTTAGCTGGGATTTATGTAATCTATGAACATCTTGAACATTTGTTTCATTAAAGGCGTTTACATCACTTCTTAGTACATATGTAGGAAATAATGAATTGCATTACGAGGATACCTCTGTCGCTAACTATTTCTCACGAATTTTACAATTAACCATTTTTCTTACTCACTCATGCTCTATATTTTGCTTGGGCTGTCCTTTGCGGATTTTCAACCCAACGAGCCTTTCTCTCTCTTTTTTTATGCAAAGTATTGTTTCAGCCTGTCCACGTTGACGGGCTCAGTGAACTCATTCCCTTCTAAATTTAATTGTCTCACTGCCCCATTCCCCATCATATTTTTGACTAGGTAGGGTCCTTCCCAATTGGGCCTGAACTTTCCCCTTGGGTCCATTATCAGTGGCTTCGACTGCTTGAGCACTAGATCACCTTCCCTGATCTTGGTGGGACACACTTTCTTATTGAACGCCCGGGCCAACCTTTTCTGGTATAGCTGCATGTGGTACAAGGCCTTTATCATTTTCTCATCCAGTAATGCTAGTTGTTCGAACCTCTACGAGGCCCATTTCTACTCAGGCAATCCTGCCTCTTCTAGTACCCGCATTGACTGTATCTCTATTTCCTCTGGTAACACTACCTCTATCCCGTAAACTAAAGCATATGGTGTGGCTCCCGTTGCCATTCTCACCGAAGTTCTATACCCCACAGGGCATACGGCAGTTTGTCAGCCAAATCTTTATAACTTTCTGTCATCTTAACTAGTGTTTTCTTTATGGTTTTGTTGGCCGCCTCCACCGCCCCATTACCCTGTGGCATGTAAGGTCATGATTTGTGATGCCCTATCCCATACTTTTGCAACATCGCCTTTGTTTCTCCCTGATATTGGACTCCATTTTCTGTCACTATGTGATGTGGCATTCCATATCGACATACTATATTACGGGCTATGAACTTGGCCATCTACTTTGCCGTAACCTTATGGAATGACTCGGCTTCCACCCATTTCGAAATATAGTCTATCACCACTGTAGGACACAGAAATCGATGACGATATCCCGGGCTCGCGGCCCGGTCGGGAGTACGAAGTAGCCCGTGGGGGACTAAATTGGAGAAATAACATGGAGTCGCCACCCGGTGTGAACCGGGAAAATGATTTAAGGCCTCACTCACCCCTCGCAAGGGAAGACCTCAAACCGTTGGGTTCAGAATGGTCCCTTACTTATCCCACTTATAATGAAATGATTTGTGCAATAATTTAACCGAATCTACGCAAAATATGTTTCCAAGAATATTCTACTTCTAAGTTCACATGCATAAAAGTAAACTGGAATAACGGCAGATATATAATTTCATAAACACATTAAATCGATAAACATGGCAATACAAGTAATACATAATTATATGAGAGACATAATTAGGTTTCTAGTGCGAAAGAAACTATCACGGAAGCAATCATATATGAGAATATAATGGAAGAAACAAGCATGCATGAAATGGGATGTAACAGATGAAATCTTATTCGTGGAGCGTTTGATGACGCATTCGAATGGAGAAGGGCCGAGAGCGTGTTTTTGAATTGCTTTATTGGACGCGTTCGGACGGGATGAGACCTGATGCATGATAAAACAGAATATATACTCGTTCGAGTAGCGTTCGTAAACGTGTTTGAATAGGAGAGGGTCGAGAGCGTACGTTCAAGTTGCGTTCCTGGACGCGTTCGAACGGGATAAGACCTGATGCATGATAAAGTAGAAAATATATGCGTTCGAGTAGCGTTCGTAAAAGCGTTCGAATGGGGGAGGGCCGATAGCATGCGTTCGAGTTGTGTTCTTTGACGCGTTCGAATGGGATTACAAAAGAAAGGGAATTTATAGCGATATAAACAATTATGCGAACGACCAAATACATAACGTGGGACCTCATACGCCCAATTGAACATTCTTACATCCAATCAAACATACTTCGTCCGGCGCGGCAAGACATCGTGGTAAAGGTAGCCTTTAGGTGTTTCCCTCGAATAGAGGACCTTTAATCCACCCTAGTCGAACCCATGCACATCAAGTAATTATATGTGAATAGCTAAGTAATGATATTGGACATTGGATGCCTGATTGAACACATCTAATGTTCAATCAAACATGTTTCATCCGACGCGGCAAAACATCGTGGTAAAGGTAGCCTTCAGGCATTTTCCTCGATTAGAGGACCTTTAATCCGCCCTAGTTAGCCCATGTGCATTATATTACAATGCATACAAATGAATAAGACACTAATCTGGGACTCCGTATGTCCGATTAAACATATCTCACATTCAATCAAGCATACTTCGTCCAGCGCGGTAAAACATCGTGGTAAAGGTAGCCTTCAGGCATTTCCCTCGAATAAAGGACCTTTAATCCACCATAGTTAGCCCATGCACATGACATTACAATGCATAGAAAATAAAGACAACAATAATATAGGACCTCGTATGCTCGATTGAACATATCTCACAATCAATCAAACATACTTCGTCCGGCGTGGCAAAACATCGTGACAAAGGTAGCCTTTAGGCTTTTTATCCCTCAAAATGGAGGACATTTAATCCAACTTTATTTGCCCATGCGCACTATATCATCAATACATAAACAAATAACGTGCCGAAAGTAAATGGCAGAATATAAAATGCGAATGATAGACGACCAAGATAAAATAAAGCGAAAACGACAAAATCATGCTAAAAAAATATATAATATACTAACGACTAAATCATGCTCAAACACAAGTTTGATGAAACAAAATATGTGTGTCCTCAAGCGGTACGTGGCGTTGTATCCCGAGTGCAGACCGCACTACCATCCATTCGGATTCGGCTACGGAATTTACGTTCAGGTTTCCATCTGATATACAAGAGAGAACACATATTTCATTCATCCGGAAATCACATTATGCACCAATCCACAATACTAATGCGAAATAAAGTAATAAAAAAAATAAAAAAAATAAAGGATAATAATAAAAGGGGTGCCCTCATGTCTAACCCTTTAGTCGTCTATCGGAAGTGCAATATGCGGTTGTCGAAAGGGTTGGTACTCCTCAATTCCTCCGGTTCACTGGTTTAACGTTTCCTTTCGCTGTTTTACTGTTAAGGCTGCTGTTTTACTCCGTTTTACTGCTGTTTCTTGTCGCGGTATTGGCTCACTATTTTGTGGTAAAACGAGACTGTTTTGGGGTGATTTGTTCACTGTTTGGGGACTGTTTTCAGAGTTTTGAGGACTGTTTTTGGGGTGTATTGCTCAATATTTTTGTCGGTGGATGACTACTGTTGTTTTACGGACTTAGGGTTGTGTTTGTCGGTGGATAGGGACTGTTAGGGGTTGTCATTTTTTGTTGTTTGTTTCGTGAATGAGCTCACGTTTGAGGTTTTGTGGCTGGTTTGATCTCGGTCAGTGAGGGCTTTGCAGTTCACGGTTTGAGGTCTGCTGGATCTGTTGTTTTCGGTTGTTGGGTTACGTTGATGAGCAGTCTTGGTCAGGGAGGGGGGCAGTTCGTCGGAGGGTCACAGCTGAAGGTCTGGTGCATATAAGGGTTTACGTAAAGCCTGGCTGGTGTGTCTAAGGTCTTTGCTTGGTCGGTTAAGGGGTTGCTGAGGGCTTATTTTGTTATATGAAGTAGGGGCGTTCGGTGTGTGTGTGCTTAGCGTAGGGAGAGAAAGCAAAGATGAAGAGAGAGAGCGAGAGAAGGGAGCTGTGTCTTTTAGGGTTTTGTTTCACTGTTTTCCGAGAGAGAGCTAGGGGAGTTTAGGGTTTTGTGTTATTTTTATAGTGATGTATTAGGGTTATGCATGGGTTTTGAAAAGGAAACAAATCAATTAGATTAGGGATGGATTTAATTAGTATAAAAGGGGAAGGAATAATTGTATTTTGGTGGGGGAATATATTTAAATTGGTAGGTGATTTATTAAATTAGGAAGAGATTTATTTAATTTAGGAATTTGATTTTATTTTATTTGATTTGATTTAATTTAATTTAATTTAATTTTTGACATGTGTTTTAAATATTTTAATTATTATTGGATGTGATTTAATGGGCTTTGGTTAAATGGGCTTTGGATGGGCTTGGTGTGTGTCTTGCGGGGGTTTGGGCTAAGGTTGTGTTTTAAAACAAAGGTCCAACAAGCGAACACAAAGCTAAACAAGCGAATAAAATCCAACAAAGTATTGATTTCTGACTTTTCCCTTCCGACTTCCGTTTCCCGCGACTTCCATAACTTAAAAGGTAGTGTCTCCATATAAGACTCATCATTGGGACTTACATGCAAAAATACAGTGCCTACAGTCGCCCCCACTTTGATGGGACTTGTGCAGTGTGTGACAATGACAATCCTATCAAAGTTGTGCAATGCATTTTTACTTACCTGGCTAGCCAGCTGCCACCTGACTTGCCTGCTGCTTCGAGCTGAGCTGATGATGCAGTGGACCTCGATCTTGGGACGCATCCTAATAACTGCAACCGACAACGGGTGCCTCGACCCTGGGACGCTTCCCAATACTGCTGGTAATGTGGGTTACGACCCTGGGATGCATCCCTAAAACTTATGATGCAGGGGGCCAACGACCTTGGGACACACCCCGATAACTGCAAACGACAACGGGGGCCTTGACCCTGGGACGCATCCCGATAATGTTGACAATGTGGGTCACGACCATGGGAGGGATCCCCAAAATTGATGATGTAGGGGGCCAACGACCCTAGGACGCATCCCGTTAACTGTAACCGATAACAGGGGCCTCGACCGTGGGACGCATCCCAATACCGCTGACAATGTGGGTCACGACCCTGGGACGCATCCCCAAAACTGATGATGCAGGGGGCCAACGACCCTAGGACGCATCCCGATAACTGAAACCGACAACGGGGGCCTCGACCCTGGGACACAACCCGATAATGTTGAAATATGTGTCACGACCTTAAGACGTATCCCCAAAAATGCTGATGATGTGGGTCACGACCCTAGGACGCATCCCTAAAACTGCTGATGATGTGGGTCACGACCCTGGGACGTATCCCCAAAACTGCTGACGATGTGGGTCACGACCCTAGGAAGCATCCCTAAAACTGCTAATGATGCTGATGTGGGTCACGACCCTGTGACGCATCCCCAAAACTGCTGATGATGTGGGTCACGACCGTGGGACGCATCCCCAAAACTGCTAATACTTATGTGGGTCACGACCCTGGTACGTATCCCCAAAACTGCTAATGATGCTGATGTGGGTCTCGACCCTGGGACTCATCCCCAAAACTGATACTGATGCTGATGTGGGTATCGACCCTGGGACTCATCCCTAAAACCGATTCTGATGATGTGGGCCTCAACCCTAGGACTCATCCCCAAAACTGATACTGATAATACTGATGTGGGCCTCACCCCAGACAGATACTGATGTGGGCCTCAACCCTGGACTAATACTGATATGGGCCTCGCCCCCAAACTGATACTGACGTGGGCCTCGCCCCAAACTGAAACCGATGTGGGCCTCACCCTCAAACTGATACTAATGTGGGCCTCACCCTAAAACTGATACTGATGCGGGCATCGCCTCCAAACTGATATTGATGTGGGGCTCGCCCACAAACTGATACTGATGCGGGCCTCGGCCCCAAACTGATACTGATGCGGGCCTCGCCCCCAAACTGATACTGATGATATGGGCCTCAACCCTGGGACTCATCCCCAAAACTGATACTGATAATGATGATATGGGCCTCGCCCCAGATGGACACTGATGTGCGCCTCAACCCTGGACTGATACTGATATGGGCCTCGCCCCCAAACTGATACTGACGTGTGCCTCGCCCCAAACTGATACCGATGTGGGCCTCACCCTCAAACTGATACTAATGTGGGCCTCACCCCAAAACTGATACTGATGCGGGCCTCGCCTCCAAACTGATATTGATGTGGGGCTCGCCCCCAAAGTGACACTGATGCGGGCCTCGCCCCCAAACTGATACTGATGCGGGCCTCATCCCCAAACTGATACTGATGCGGGGCTCGCCCCCAAACTGATACTGATGTGATATTGCATATCAACATACTGTATTGCCTCTCACGAGATAGTCCTGATAGCTAAACATATTTTCATCCTCAACGGATGGTTCGTGTCGAAACCAGAGAACCTTCAAAGTACTTAATACACTCAAATCTGATCATCTGCATAAGTGATCTGAACTAGACTCCTACTGTGTGTGCCAAGGCTCTTTCGCAGCTTAATCCTTAAGTAAGCCAACTCGATGATTTTGTCTCGAAGAATCGGATCAGTGGGTCTAACCAATCTAGATGTCTTGATCACACTCAGTGATTACTTCCTCGTACTCAACATGATATGGTTTTCTTCTTTCTTTCTTTTGTCTCTTTCTTTTTTATTTTTCTTCTTTTTTTTTGAACTTTTTTTTTATTTTTCTTCTTTTTTTTTCTTTTTCTCTTTTCTTTCTTTCTCTTTTTTTCGACACACCTACCATTTAAGGTAGCATTTCTCCTCATGGTGGTCCTAATACTCGCCCTTGGGTAGCTTCATGATTATCAGTTATATGTTGTCCGTTTTTCTATTCTTTTCATTGCAGAGACTTTTTCTTTATTTCCAACCATATCATATATCGTAGCATAAGTAAACCAGGATGGACATCCAGGCAAACGGTCATTCAACGATCCACCATCTCTTCAACTAGTCATCTCGCCGACTACTCAGGATTCTACTGCTAAAATCCCATAATCAAGTGCTCGTGAGTCTAGCCGAGATCAACCACTCATAATACCGGATGAGAGCACATCTCGCACTCATCGTTTCTAAGGTTTCCCCTAACACCAAACAATGTCATCATCGGACATATGTCTAACCATCAAGGACTTCTCTCTCATATTTTTTTTTTCACTCACTCCACCAGAATTCTTCCTTTCAATCGCTGATAATGTGGGCTTCGCCCCCTGGGATTCCTTTCCCGAAACTAATACTAGTGTGGGCCACGACCCTGGGACTCATCCCCGAAATTAAAACTGATGTGGGCCTCAACTCTAGGATTTATTCTCGAAACTGAGACTGATTTATTCCTGAAAGGGATGTGGGCCTCAACCATATGATTCATTCCTAAAACTGATGACATTGTACTATTTCTGCTTCTGGTTGGCTTACATTTACCGCTTTCTCTTTTTCTCTGTTGAAACCTGTGAATACAAAGAAAATAAAACACAAAAAGAATGCAAGTGCGTTACGTGTATACATGCATGCATGAATGAATTTCCTATTCTGTTGGGTTAGGTCTTCTACCGATGACTGCTCGCTCTTCTTTTCCTCAGGCAAAATACTGCTTCAATCTGTCCACGTTAATCGGCTCGGTGAACTCGTTCCCTTCCAAATCTGACAGTTTCACTGCCCCATTTCCCATTACTTTCTGGACTATGTAGGGCCCTTACCAGTTGGGTCTGAATTTTCCTTCCGGGTCTATCGTCGACGACTTTGACTGCTTGAGTACCAAATCACCCTTTTTGATCTTAGTCGGACGCACCTTCTTGTTGAATGCTCGAGCCAACCTCTTCTGGTATATCTGCATATGCTGTAAGGACTTCATCCTCTTTTCATCCATCAGTGCTAACTGCTCAAATCTCTGCGAGGCCCATTCTTGCTCCGATAACTCTACTTCTGCTAATATCCGCGTGGACTGTATCTCAACTTCTACCGGCAGTACTACTTCCATTGCCCTCTTCTTTTCTTAAACATTTCAAATGAATACCATTCGCTTGTCTTTCTATCATTGCCGTAAGGTTTTCTGTTTCTCAGTTTCCTTTTCCCGATATCTATGTTTGTTAAACAATTTTTGACAAGTCTTTCTTTCCTAACCCAACGGATATCTATGATGGCTTTTAAGATACATGGGTTAACATGATGCATGTATGCATGAGATGCGTGCGATGCATGGAATATATAAGTCGGCCCATTATCATTTTAAAGCATTCAATCATACTATTGCGCGGTGCAAACTTGTCCCAGTTGAAAAGGCCCAACAGGTTTACACTTTTGCGATAACATGGCTAAACAATTCCAAATGATAAGAGGCCTAAATGCAAAATGGCCCATCGGCATTTTAGAAGCTTTCGGCCCAATTTCCATAAAGCACGGACTCATCCCAGTTTAAATGGCCCAACAAGTTCGCATTTCTGACAAGAAGTCTAACTTAATCCAAATTATGATGGTCCTAAGCATAAGTATAAAGAAATAATTTCTATAGAGTGGCCCATCGGCATTTTAGAAACTTTTCGCCCAATTGTCATAAGATACGAACTCATCCCAGTTTAAATGGCCCAACGAGTTCGTATTTCTGACAAGAAGTCCAACTGAATCCAAATGATGATGGTCACTAAACACAAGCACAAGGAAATAGTTTCTATAGGTCTTACAACTATGTTCTACGCGTGGGTTTGTGGGAGTGTAGATAAAGGCTATCGTCGACGAAGGGTTGCCCACAACTAGGTCTCCCCACTCAAGGGTTCGAGCGACCAAGTGAGCGCACCTTTTTTATACCTTACGGTACGTGCCAACGAGTTATGGTGTGTGACTGACTGTCAAATGGATTTCCTATTATACATTCCCTAGAGGGAGGGCGAAGCAAACTTTCTTAAAAACCCAAGCCTCTTAGGCTATTATCGCCTTGGTGACAGGAATAAGCAACAAGTCCTCCAAATTAGTCTATCACAATAAGCTACGAGTAGATGATTATCTAGGTGCCTTCACAGCTTTTCCTTATAGAAAGGTAGTGAATGAAGGAAGACACCAAACCATTACCTAGCTCAAAAAGTGCCTTTGTTTAAACCCTTTTCAACCCACGGTAGACACGGTTAATTAAAGCACAAACCCAAACATTACAAGACATTATTTCGGGGCCGATTCTCTATCCCCAGTGGAGTCGGCAGACTGTAAGACACATAAATTGGCGACGCTGTCCCAGGCTCGCGGCCCGGTCGGGAGTACGGAGTAGCCCGTGGGGGACTAAACCGGAGAAATAATATGGAGTCGCCACCCGGTGTGAATTGGGAAAATGATTTAAGGCCGCACTCACCCCTCGTAAGGGAAGACCTCAAACCGTTGGGTTCGGAATGGTCCCTTACTTATGCCACTTATAATGAAATGATTTGTGCAATAATTTAACCGAATCTACGCAACATATGTTTCCAAGAGTATTCTACTTCTATGTTCACATACATAAAAGTAAACTGGAATAATGGCATGCATATAATTTCATAAACACATTAAATCGATAAACATGGCAATACAAGTAAAACATCAATATAGGAGAGACATAATTAGGTTTCTAGTGCGAAAGAAACAATCACGGAAGCAATCATGTATGAGAATATAATGGAAGAAACAAGCATGCATGAAATGGGATGTAACAGATGAAATCTTGTTCGTAGAGCGTTTGATGACGCGTTCGAATGGAGAAGGGCCGAGAGCATGCGTTCGAATTGCGTTCTTGGACACGTTCGAATGGGATAAGACCTGATACATGATAAATCATAAAATATACCCCTTCGAGTAGCATTCGTAAACTCGTTCGAACGGGAGAGGGCCGGGAGCATGTGTTTGAGTTGCATTCTTGGACGCATTCAAACGGGATAAGACCTGATGCATGATAAAGTAGAAAATATGCTCGTTCGAGTTGCATTCGTAAACACGTTCGAACGAGGGAGGGCCGAGAGCATGCGTTCGAGTTGCGTTCTTGGACGCGTACGAACGAAATTACAAAAGAAAGGAAATTTATAGCGACATAAATCACATCATGTACCAATCCACAATACTCATGCGAAATAAAGTAATAAAAAAAAGCAAAATAAGTAAAAGGGGTGTCCTCAGGTCTAACCTCTTTAGTCGTCTATCGGAAGTGCAGTATGCGGTTGTCGGAAGGGTTGGTGCTCCTCAATTCTTCCGGTTCACTGGTTCAACATTTCCTTTTGCTGTTTCTTTATTCGGGCTGCTGTTTTACTCCGTTTTATGGCTGTTTCTGGTCGCGGTATTAGTTCACTGTTTTGCGGTAAAGCGGGACTATTTTGGGGTGATTTGTTCACTGTTTGGGGACTATTTTCAGAGATTTGGGGACTGTTATTTGGGGTGTATTGCTCACTATTTTTTTCGGTGGAGGGCTGCTGTTGTTTTACAGACTTAGGGTTATATTTGTCGGTGGAGAGGGATTGTTCGGGGCTGTCATTTGTTGTTGTTTGTTACGTGAAGGAGCTCACATTTGAGGGTTTGTGGCGGGTTTGATCTCGATCAGTGAAAGCTTTGCAGTTCACGGTTTGAGGGCTGCTGGATCTGTTGTTCTCGGCTGTGGGGTTACGTTGATGAGCAGTCTTGGTCAGGGAGGGGGGGTAGTTCGTCGGAGGGTCACAACTGAAGGTCTGGTTCATGTAAGGGTTTACGTAAAGGCTGGCTGGTGTGTCTAGGGTCTTTGCTTGGTCGGTGTGTGTGTGTTTAGTGTAGGGAGAAAGAGCCAAGATGAAGAGAGAGAGTGAGAGAATGGAGCTGCGTCTTTTAGGGTTTTATTTCACTGTTTTCCGAGAGAGAGAGCTAGGGGAGTTTAGGGTTTTGTGTTATTCTTATAGTGATGTATTAGGGTTATGCATGGGTTTTGAAAAGGAAACAAATCAGTTAGATTAGGGATGCATTTAATTAGTTTAAAAAGGGGAAAGAATAATTGTACTTTGGTGGGGGAATATATTTAAATTTGTAGGAGATTTATTTAATTTAGGAATTTGATTTTATTTGATTGGATTTAATTTGATTTAATTTAATTTTTCACATGTGTTTTAAATGTTTTAATTATTATTGGATGGGCTTTGGATGGGCTTGGGTGAAATGGGTTTCGGATGGGCTTGGTGTGTGTCTTGCGGGGGTTTGGGCTAAGGTTGTGTTTTAAACCAGATGTCCAACAAGCGAACCCAAAGCTAAACAAGCGAATAAAATCCAACAAAGTAGTGATTTCTGACTTTTCCCTTTCGATGTTCGTTTCCCGCGACTTCCACAACTTAAAAGGTAGTGTCTCCATATAAGACTCATCATCGAGACTTACATGCAAAAATACAGTGCATACAGCCACTACTATGAAGCGGTGTCCATTTGATGCATGTGGCCTGATTTCTCCTATCATGTCAATACCCCATGCTGAGAAAGGCTATGGTTCTGACAGTCTGTGTAATTCCGGAGGCGGTAGATGATTCAAGTTGATGTGTGCTTGGCAATCGTGATAGTGCTTCACCAGCATTACGTAGTCAGCTCCCATGGTCGACCAGTAAAATCCCTGGCGCACTATCTTACGAGGCAAATTCAATCCATTCATGTGCGGTCCACATACTCCAGCATGCACCTTTTCCATCACCTTCTGAGCCACTTCTTTTCTTAAACATTTCAGCTGGATACCATTGGCTCGTCTCTTGTACAGCTCTCCCCTCAAACTCACATACTGGGAAGCCAATTTATGAATGGATATTCAGTCTTTCTTGCCGGATCCTTCTGGGAATTCTCCATGTTCTAGATACTGTAGAATGTCATAGCACCAAGGTTTTCCATCGTCTACTTCTACTGCATAGATTCTCTCTGCCTCATAACTGGGTCTGCTAGCTGTTGTCAGCACAAGGGGTCTCATTACCAATTTTTCCGGGTTTTCCCAAGTTACAGCTAGGGTGGCTAGTGCGTCCGCCATTTGGTTCTCTTCTCGTAGCAAGTGCTGGAATTTACAGTCGAGGATAGCATGTGCCAACTTCCTAAGATGGAGTAGGTAGGGTCTCAACCGGTATTCCTTTAATTCCCATTCCCATTGTATCTTTCGAACTACCAACATTGAGTCTTCTTAAACTTCTACGTCCCTAGCTCTTAGGGCTATCAGTGCTTTCAGTCCTAAGACACATGCTTCATTTTCGGCCATGTTATTGGTTACTCCAAACGTCAACCTTTTGGCCATAAGTATGGTTTCTCCTTCGGGGGTTACTATCACAATTCATATTCCAGCACCTTTGTAATTTACCGCCCCGTCGAAATACATTTTCCACCCCTGGATCGTTACGGCTTGAACCTTCTCGTCTGGGAATTAAAACTTATACTGATCCACGTCTATGTGTTTTAATGCCAAGAATTCCGCTACGGCTCGCCCTTTGATTACCTTAGAGGTGAGGTATTCTATATCAAACTCTGTCACCAACACCATCCATCTGCCCAACTTCCCCACCAGTGAAGGTACTAATTGCAAATACTTTAGGGATTATCATGTGCTACCACTCGTATCTTATAGGATTGGAAGTAATGGCACAACTTTTGGGAAGCCCATATCACCACCTCTTGATAGCGGGCTTCGTACGGAAGCATCTTCTTACTGAGGAAGTAGACTGTATTTTCCACCCCTGTCTCATCTACCTGTATCATCATCACCCCCAATGCTTCGGGTTCAATGGCCAAATACAACACCAAGGGTTTGCCCGGCCTTGAAGGTTTCAGGACGGGCGATTTAACTAAGTATTTATTGATTTTGTCAAAAGCTTCTTGATATTACCTATTCCACTCCACAGACTGGTCCTTTCTCAATATCTTGAAGATAGGCTCATGATGAGTGGTAAAACTATCACTATTTCCCACTCATTTAACTTAATATTTTGTATAGTTTCTTGAGTTTTGTGAATATTTTGATGTGTTTTGTGTTATTTTGTAGATAAATAAAGTTTCAGGACATCCTGGAGGTGATTTGGAGCAAAACTGTGAAATTGGTGAAATTTGGCAAAAAGGGTATTTTGGTAATTTTGGGCGTCCCGACACAAAGGGTATTTTGGTAATTTTAGACATCCCGACACCAAAATAAAGTTTAAGGACATTCTGTAGGTGATTTGGAGCAAAACTGTGAAATTTGGCGAAAATGGTATTTTGGTACTTTTTGGGCATCCCGACACCGAGGGTATTTAGGTAATTGCACCACCATGCCACATGTCAAAAATTCAACGAGCCGTCTTTTTTAGCCACCATGCCACGTGTCAAAAATTCAGCGATCCAAAAAAAATAATAATAAAATAATAAAAAAATAAAAATCATAAAAATAATAATAAAAAATTGGATTTTTTTTTCCTATAAATAGATTTCGAATTTTTAGTTTCAAAGGTACCTCTTCCTCTAAAATCCTTATAAATAAATTGAGAGTTCTTCATATTTTCTTCTTTAAAATATAAATATAAACTATTTAAAATCTGAGGTAATAAGGTAATACTTTTACTTTTGCTATTTAGATTAATCTCCCTTAAAATATAATATATAAACTATTTAAAATCTGAATTAATAAAGGATACCGCCATACTGGATGGTTGGTTTAATTTTTGTGCCGCCTTTATGGCTGGTTTATTTTAATTTGACTTAATCAGGATACCACCATTCCGGACGGTTGGTTTAAAATATCACAAGATTATATATTATATTATGGGAGATATCTAAATAGTAAATAGTAGAAGTTAATTCCTTTTACCTTAGCATTTCTTTTTATTACTTTTCAGCAATTTCATTTTATGTCTTTTAAGATTATATTAGCTTTAGTTATGTGTTGTAACTAAATTAAATATCTAGGGTTGTGATAAAATCTAATATAACCGGTTTTAAAAAGGGTTAGATTATAGTTTGGGTCAATAAAGAATTATTTGTTGAGTCATAATCTTAATGCCTTTTTATTAATTGGCCATTAATAAAATTGATTAGATAAACTTAAAATGAACTAGACATAGGGATTTTAAGTTAAAGACCACAGACTTAACAACCCACGATCTTCCTTAAGGATAGATAACCCTTTTAATAGATTTCCTTACAGGATAGGAATATACCTGTTGGGCGGGGGTAGTCATAATTGGAACTCAATCTTAAAGAATCTATGTAATTTAATTGATATAGACATATGGTTCAATTGGATTATACTAGGTATTTGTAAATGATCATTCGGAAGAGGCTTTTACATAATTTAGCTTTCCAGATTAATAATTCAATAATTTACCCAACTATGATATAACTACTTCATCTTTTAATTAATATTGGATGAATTCACAACCCTAGATAGTTTTAATCTTCATTAATCTTCTTTCTATTTCTTTTACTTGTTTTTAGAATCATCATCCTTTCAAATCAATCAATAATCTTATTAGATATTTGTAAATAAATAGTATCAACAATTAATAACAACAGTAGGAATTAAGTCCTCGTGGGATCGATATTTTTGTACTACTTGAACCATACGTGCGCTTGCGTTATATGTGTGTGTTTACGCCGGTCAAGTTTTTGGCGCCGTTGCCGAGGAACTTATTTTTCTTGAGTTATTAATTTAGAAGCTATCTAATTTACTTGTATATAATTTTCTTTTTATCTGTAATTTTTATTTCTTCCTTTTGTTTTAGGTGATTAAAAAATGGAACATTTTGAAAGATTACGAGCTTTACTAGAAGAAGATACACCCCAAACCGGGAGCAACAGACTAGTTTTCTGAGTCCTGTTGTCCAACCCAACAATTATCACTGTAATTCAGGACCAAACAATACTACATTTGCTCATCAGAACGAAATAGGGAGATGTGTAATATGTGATGGTAACCACCCGAGCGATCAATGTATATACCTTTCAGAGTGGCAGAATTATTGGAATCATTCAAGGTACGAAGAATCATCACATTTTCCATCTTATCCACCATCCATCTATGATCTTCATCAAGAACCAAATCCATCAGAGGAAGATCAATTGAATGACATGCTCAAAGATTGGCTCGAGAAACAAGAAGCTCAATTTGATGTACAAATTCAGAGTCAAGCAGCGTCTATACAAAGGATGACAGATCAAGTTAGACAACTAACAGACAACCTGAATCACATATCTCACGGAGCAAATTCAAATAATACTGAAGAAGCCTTCGAATATCCTGAAATGCATCATAACATCATAACAGAGGGCGAGGCTGAGCAGTATCAAGAATCAGAGGTATCAGTTCAGGAGCCTGCATCAACAAAGTTTCAATTTGATTTTTATTATTCTGACTTTGATGAGGATGGAGAAACTGATCTTCTTGTACCAACTGCACCAACAATGAAGGATGAAACTTTCCATCCTCAGAATGAAGATCTTGGAGCATGCTTTGCAACGATGTTTTAAGAAGATCTTCCTAAACCATCTATTCCAGTCATATTAGAGGATGAAAACTTAAAATCTGACATTTCTTTTCATCCTCAGGTTGACAATTTTGAAAAATGTATTTCACAGATGACAGATGAAGAACTGAATACAGAAATCCTAAAATTGATCTGTGAAGAAAAGGTGGAGCAAGAAGCAGAGCAAATGGAGGAGCAAATGTCTGACCAAATTGAAAATCCAGAGTATTCAGGAGAAACATCGCTGTGTCGGGGAGTACAAATCAGAGATATAACCAAGAAGCTTGACATAATGGAACTTCCATTCCAAGTCATGCATCATACAAGACCTCATGATTTTCTTTCTTTCTTTTCAGGAATCACTGGAGACACAAAGATTAAACAGGTGGCACAAGCACTGAATGAGAAAAAACTCTTTTTGCCACTTTACCGTTGGAAGAGACCCTTCAAAAGCAACGCTCACGGGATTGTCTTTAATATGACATCTAAAACGACGCTGAAACCTCATTGACAGATAGATTTCAGTCACGTCTGGCTGAAGACAAAAAATTTAGCGCTAGCAGGGAGGCAACCCATGCAATTTGTTATAATTTTTGTTTTCATATTTCATGTTGTAGAATTTTTAATTTTGTGTGTTGTTTTGTATGGAAAAGCACAAACGAAGCATTTTAAAACATAAAGAATGATGTTTGGCAATCATAAAGATGAGAAACAATTCATTATCAATGGCTGAGTAAAGAATTAATTCTTGAGACACATCCTAATGAATTTATACTAAGCGAGTGGCGTATTGCATACACATTTCTGTTACCTTAATTATTGCTTTGATTTGCTTTTCTTTTGTAATTATATTTATTTTCAAAGACAAGATCCAGGCTTTTTGACCTTTCACGATTTCTTTTGTTTTGTTTAGCTAACAAGCTTCATTTGGAAGATACTAGTGCTATTATTACTCACCCTTTTTCAGGTACTATAAATTCAGCCCGTCATTGCACTTTTGAAGGCATCCAGAGTTAAGAAAGAAATACATAAAAAATGGAAGTCACTTCAAGAAGACGAGTTGAAAACATCCGTGTGTTTTACGGTAGTAGTGTTGGTACTAAACCACAATACATAGAAGCAGCACATGAATTGGGTCGAGTCTTAGCTGCAAGGAATATGCACTTAATATATGGCGGAGGCAATCTTGGACTTATGGGGATCGTTTCAAAGGCTGTACAGGAAGGAGGCAGTCATGTTTTGGGAATCATCCCAAAACCCTTGGCAGAGGCAAATCTGATTGAACCATCAAACAGAGAGGAACTGATCGTGCCAGGTATGTCTGAACGACTGGTAGAAATGATTAACCGTTCTGATGCTTTTATTGTTTTGCCAGGTGGCTTGGGTACATTGGAGGAAATTTTTATAGTGTAATCTTGGGCAAACCTGAACAAACACCAGAAACCGCTTGGACTGTACAACGTTGAAGGATTTTATGATTTTCTTTGTGTATTTCTTGATGATGCCCGGAGAAATGGGTTCGTGTCAAAACCTATGAAAGAACTCATTTTTACTGCCAGGTCTGCTCCAGATCTAATATACCAATTCTTAGCCTATGAACCACAAGTTGATCCTATCCTTTCAAAGATAAAATGGTCCGATGATGATCATGGTAAGAAGCGTCGAATAAATCTGGATCTTAACCTTTAATTTGCGTGTAGTAATTCAGCTAACCAGGTACTATCTTCTAAACTCTTCTTCTATTGTTTAAAGACATTGGGGACAATGTCTCATTTAGGTTTGGGGGTGAGGAATAGTTAATAGTACTTGTTTGTATTGTGTTTTTATTTTTAGTCCAAAATTTTTCGAAAAATACAAAAAAATTAAAATTTTTTCAAAAATTACAAAAATATTTTGCATTTTTATCAAAGGCATATTTAAAGCTAGGTGATGGTTTGGTGTCTTCCTTCACTCACTACCTTTCTATAAGGAAAATTTATGAAGGCACCTAGATAATCATTCACCTGTAGCTTGTTGTGATAGACTAGTTTGGAGGACTTGTTGTTTATTCCTGACACCAAGCGATAAGAGCCTAATAGGCTAGGGTACTTAAGTGAGCCTCGCTCCACCCTCCCTCTCGGGAATCTACAACAGGAATTCCATTCGACAGTTAGTCACACACCATGACCAGTAAAAATTATTTCTTTATGGTTTTGTTTTTATGTTGACTAAAAAGGTGAAATTGGTAAGAAATAGCTGTGTAAGGAATTCTCACTCCTGATACGTATTTCAAACCTATATTTCAAAACAAGTTAATTTTTGTTTATTTCCTTCTCAATTATTTAATTTTTAAATTCTCCATTAAATTGACTAAAATGGATTTCATATACTTAGTTGGCAGATATTATCAACATACATGGTAACATGCGGACATTGGATAAAATTGAAAAGATTGTAATATTCAGTGCTATAGTTTAATTGGAGAAGCATCTCAAAAAGTGATGGAATAAAAAAAAAAAACGTATGAGATCCGAGTTATTAAGTCTGTAAGGGTGTTTTAACACCTAGTGCCTTAAAACCAACTGGTTTGGGAGTCATTGGCCCAAAGCTCGTTACATGGATCAAAAATGATGAAAAATTTATATATATGTATATATATCTGAAGTCTGAGTAATTAAGTCCGTAGGGGTGTTTTAACACATGATGCCCTAAAGCGAACTGGTTTGGGAGCCACCGACCTAAAGCTCGCTACATAGATGGAAGATATTGTATATAAATAAAAAATCGAGAAAAAATCAAAGAAAAAATCAGAAAAATCAGAAAATCTATTCCATTACTACAAAAAGGTGTGAATTCTGATAAAACTTTAGGACAAAAATATTACTCTCTTATCAACTGCACTTATGACTGTTATGGGCAAAATGAGTTGTTTAATATTTTGTTGGTTGTGTATATGAAGAATTGTAAAAATAATCGGAGAATTTACTTATTCAGTAATTTAGAATGAAACAAAACAAACTAGTAACTTGGAATAGAAGTTTCATCTAATTAGTCACTAACTTCTTTATTCTCTTTTCTCTTGTCTTTTTGCTTTTGTGTGCATTAGTTTCATTACCTTTTTACTTTTATAAAAATGTTTGTGGGTATCATTGCTGTAAACCCTCACGAGACTACAACTCGTCCACTAGGGACACCTAGAGGTTTAAAGGCTTGTTGCATATGCTAAATGCAATCGTGATCCCTACGAAAGTGGCTTAGTTAAATTTTATTATGTTATTTTATTTTTCTCGAGGTCTAGCAAAATGTTAGGTTTGGGGGTGTGATGAGTGGTAAAACTATCACTATTTCCCACTCATTTAATTTAATATTTTGTATAATTTCTTGAGTTTTGTGAATATTTTGATGTGTTTTGTGTTATTTTGTAGATAAATAAAGTTTCAGGACATTCTGGAGGTGATTTGGAGCAAAACAGTGAAATTTGGTGAAATTTGGCAAAAAGGGTATTTTGGTAATTTTGGGCATCCCGACACAAAGGGTATTTTGGCAATTTTGGACACCCCGACACCAAAATAAAGTTTAAGGACATTCTGGAGGTGATTTGGAGCAAAACTGTGAAATTTGGCGAAAATGGTATTTTGGTACTTTTTGGGTGTCCCGACACCGAGGGTATTTTGGTAATTGCACCACCATGCCACATGTCAAAAATTCTACGAGCCGTCTTTTTTAGCCACCAAGCCACGTTTCGAAAATTCAGCGATCCAAAAAAAATAATAATAAAATAATAAAATAATAAAAAATTAAAAATCAGAAAAATAATAATAAAAAATTGGATTTTTTTTGCCTATAAATAGATTTCGAATTTTTAGTTTCAAAGGTACCTCTTCCTCTGAAATCCTTATAAATAAATTGAGAGTTCTTTATATTTTCTTCTTTTATTCAGTTTTATTTACGCTTTGTAGTAGTAATTCTATTTTACCATGAGGGAGTAACCTCACCATGCTGAGGTAATAAGGTAATACTTTTACTTTTGCTATTTATATTAATCTCCCTTAAAATATAATATATAAACTATTTAAAATCTGAATTAATAAAGGATACCGCCATGCTGGACGGTTGGTTTAATTTTTGTTCCACCTTTATGGCTGGTTTATTTTAATTTGACTTAATCAGGATACCGCCATTCCGGACGGTTGGTATAAAATATCACAAGATTATATATTATATTATTGGGAGATATCTAAATAGTAAATAGTAGAAGTTAATTCCTTTTACCTTAGCATTTCTTTTTATTACTTTTCAGCAATTTCATTTTATGTCTTTTAAGTTTATATTAGCTTTAGTTATGTGTTGTAACTAAATTAAATATCTAGGGTTGTGATAAAATCTAATATAACCGGTTTTAAAAAGGGTTAGATTATAGTTTGGGTAATTAAAGAATTATTTGTTGAGTCATAATCTTAATGCCTTTTTATTAATTGGCCATTAATAAAATTGATTAGATAAACTTAAAATGAACTAGACATAGGGATTTTAAGTTAAAGACCACAGACTCAACAACTCACGATCTTCCTTAAAGATAGATAACCCTTTTAATAGATTTCCTTACAGGATAGGAATATACCTGTTGGGCGGGGGTAGTCATAATTGGAACTCAATCTTAATGAATCTATGTAATTTAATTGACATAGACATATGGTTCAATTGGATTATACTAGGTATTTGTAAATGATCATTCAGAAGAGGCTTTTACATAATTTAGTGTTCTAGATTAATAATTCAATAATTTACCCAACTATGGTATAACTACTTCATCTTTTAATTAATATTGGGAGAATTCACAACCCTAGATAGTTTTAATCTTCATTAATCTTCTTTCAATTACTTTTACTTATTTTTAGAATCATCATCGTTTCAAATCAATCAATCATCTTATTAGATATTTGTAAATAAATAGTATCAACAATTAATAATAACAGTAGGAATTAAGTCCTCGTGGGATCGATATTTTTATACTACTTGAATGATATGTGCGCTTGCGTTATACGTGTGTGTTTACGCCGGTCAGCTCACATTCTAATGTTAGCTTGGCAATGAATCGACTGATATACTGGATTTTCCCGAGAAAACCTCTAACTTCATTTTCTGTCTTCGATGCGGGAATCTCGGTAATGGCCTTGATCTTTTCAGGGTCCACTTCTATTCCTCCCATTCCTACCGTATGCCCCAAAAACTTCCCAGAAGTTACCCCAAACACACACTTCTTGGCGTTGAGTCGGAGGTTGTACTTATCGACCTTTTGAAGGAATTTCTCCAGTACTTCTATATGTCCGGCCCTCGTCTCTGACCTAACCATCATGTCATCCACGTATACCTCAATCTCCTTATGCATCAATTCATGGAATAATGTAGTGGCCATTCGTTAATAAGTGGCTCTCACATTCTTAAGTCCAAACGACATCACCTTGTAACATTATGTACCCCACTCAGTGATGAATACAGTCTTATGCTTGTTTTCTTCGGCCATTAAGACATGATTATATCATGAGAATCCATCCATGAATGAGTGCATAGCAGATAAAGTCGCGCTATCAACTAACACGTGTATATAGGTTCGGGGAAAATCATCATTTGGGTAAGCTTTGTTGAGGTCCCTATAATCCACGTACATTTTGACCTTCCCATCCTTTTTCGGTACCGGCACAATATTGGCAAACCACTCGGGGTACTTCACCACCTCTAAGAATCACACATCTATCTGCTTATTGACTTATTCCTTAACCTTTTCGGCCCATTCTAGCCTCATTCTTCGGAGCTTCTATTTTAATGGTCTCATGTTCGGATAAGTTGGTATCATGTGATGGACAATACCCATGTCTACTCCTGGCACGTCTTCATGGGAACATGTGAATACTTTTGCATATTTTATTAATATTATCTCTAATTCTTTCTGCTCATCAGAGGTAACCACACATGCAATTGAAATTTCCTTAGGGTTTTCAGATGTACTAAGATTAAATGCATTTGTCTTTGTTGAGTCAATGTCAAATATGCTCATGTCATGCATGTTATGATGTCGACTAACAGGAAAAGACTCGAACAATTAATCAAAATCAATGTCTTTATTATTAGTAAATGCAGGATTACAATCAAATAAGTCAAGAAAATAAACATCTTCGTAATTTGCAGTTTTTTCTTCTTCCGTCTTTTTGCTTTCTTCGAGCGTCAGATTCTCGAAATTGTAATAGTTATTCTTCCTATTTATCTTCCTCTCTTGCAACTTCCTCTGCCTGTGGTTCTTTGTCCATCACATCTTTGAAGATTTCAAATCTCGGTACTATGATCCCATTGACTTCTACGAGTTCATGCTCTCATTGATACCCTGTGGCTTTCAAAAAGTATTCCATCAGCTTCATCCATTTTTTCTTGGTCTTCGGCTCATTCCCATCAGATTCATACCCCAATCCTCTCTTAGTGGTCTGTCCCTTGAAATCTGGCAGTGCTCTTACTCCCTGGCCTTTAGCACTCAAACCTGTGCCCGACTCATATTTCATTCTTTCCATGATTCTAGCCACTTTAGGGTCCACCTATTGTTTGAAGTTTGCAGCCACTTGGAACCTTGTGAAAGGCTGTATGTCTAAAGCAGCCACATCATTATATATTTCAGCCTTGATGGTGATGACTTCCTCTCCATGCGGGAACTTAATAACCTGGTGTAAAATGGATGGCACGCCCCCAAGTCTATGAAACCATGGCCTCCCTAATAACAGAGCAAATGTAGCTGGGATATCAAGCACTGTGAACTCAACCTCATCTTCTATCAGGCCCACTTTGCCTATTGTGATGAAAGTACATTCGACTCCTCGTTTGCTATTGTCATATTCTTTGATAGTCATGCTGGAGGGGCTTAAATCTTTTGTCTGCACGCCCAACCTTGATAGAATCTTCACAGGGCACACATTGATAGATGAGCCATCGTCCACCATCACACATGATGTCTTATTGCCTCTTACTTCTGCTTTTATGAATAGCGGCTTGTTGTGATTCCTCCCTTCCATCGGGATCTCTTCTTCAAAGAATGTTATCATATGCCTCTGCTATTTTTGTACCGACCCTATGAACATTGTGGGGTTTGCATCTTCAGGTACCATTATCTTGCTCAGTGCTTCTACCATGGCACATATGTGCTCTTGAAAGGCGCATAATAACTCCTATATGCTCACTTGTGCCCGTGTCTTCTTCAATTGACCTAACACAGTATCCCCCTCGGTGTTTTCCGTATTCTCCATCACCTCTATGCATTCTTTTAGCACTTCTTTGCCACTCTCCGTTACATCACTGTAAAAGCATCCACTGCGAGTCATCCTATTTACTTCCTCTTTGTCACTGCTCGAGAAGTTTTCCTAGAAATCTCTCCCCTGCTCTGTTTCATCTTCACTACTGATGTCCCATATCCCCATGCAAGAAGCTTGGTGGTTGAGAGTTTGGAGGACAAAGCTTTCAGGCAGGCCGAATTTGATCATGTAGGTGGGTGGTGGAACAGAGTGGTAGTTGGGTATAAGGTTTCCGTGTGTGTTGGGTTGTCCTTTTTTTGGTCGGAAATCTTATTAGTGTCAATGAGGTCTTGAATCTCATGTTTAAGGCGGGTGCAATTGTCAGTTTCGTGGCCTTTTTGCTGATGGAAGTGACAGTATAGTTTAGGTCAAGGTGGCGTGGCACAAAGTTTGGAAGTGGTTTAGGTTCTAAAGGTTTTAGGAGTCATTGCCTCTTAACCTTTTCAAACACCTTTGACAAAGGTCTATAAAAATTAGAGAATCGTCTGTTTCTAATGGCGGTGACCTCAGTAGGAGAGAGCTTGGTCCCTGAAGACCCAAAAGGTCTTTCTATTTTGTCCGTAACTTTATATTCTCGACTTCCTCTTCCTCTATATCCATGACAGTTTCTATTAACTGTCGAAATTCGCTAATCATGGATGTCATCCTTCTCAACTTGTTATAATTGGAGGGCTTGGTGACCTTAATGATCATCTTAATCTGGTCCTTCTCCGAGAGCTGGCTTCTCCAGCGATCCACATAATCTTTGAAGGTTTATTCTAGCTTCTGTTTGGTGTTTTCTAGGTCACAGAGCTACAAGTCTATCTCCATGTTTCTGACATATTGGTTCAGGAAGGCCTCCACTAATGCCCTTCAGTTATCCCTGACCTTTCTCTCCAGACCATGATACCATACTACGGGTGCCCCTTCCAGTGACATCCTGAACATCTTCTGCACCTGTCGCTTTGACAAACCCATTGAACTCATCACTGAAACATATATCGTCGGAGATGGACCCTTGGATCTCCATTTCCGCTAAACTTGGTCATGTCAGACATCTTAAACTGGGGAGGCAGTTGTTCTTCGAAGGTCATCGCATCATAGTCTAATGGATCTTCATGTTTTCCCTTCATCTTGTGGGTAACTGACTCTACTTGTTCTTTGAGTTTCTGTAACTCTGCCTGAGGCCCGAATATCCTTCCTGCGGCATACTCAGCCATGTCATCATAAAAAACATGGATTTCTTCACTCACCCTATTTTGGGGCTCCTCACGCCTTCCATCCTCATTGTTTTTTATTCCCACTGTGCGGGGTACTGTCAGATGGCCATAATATTGGTCAAATCTTGTAGTTGCTCGATACTTTTAGTGATATTGGTGTCCAATTAATTCATGCAGGAACCTTCACTGCCTGATGCATCCATGCTTGTGGCGGAGACGGACTTGGAGATATCTAAAAGTATAAAAATATGCCATAACAAGGCGTACCTTCCTGGATGAAAGCCAGTGCGGATATCAGACTCATACATCTGACATATTCGGATCATGTTTGGAATTTCTAATCCCATCAAGGTTTTCATACAAGTTGGCCCGTTATCATTTTAAAGCATTCAATCGGATTATCGTGAGGTGTAAACTTGTCCCAGTTGAAAAAGCCCAACAGGTTTACACTTTTGCGATAATATTGCTAAATAACTTCAAATGATAGGGGGCCCAAACATAGTGTGGCCCATTGTCAATTTGAAAATTTTTGGTCCAATCATCATAAGATACAAACTCGTCCCAGTTTAAGTGGCCCAACAAGTTTGTATCCTATAACGAGAAACCCAAATGGATCCAAATGATAATGGACCCAAACACAAGCATGTGGGTAGCTTCCATAGGACACATAACTATGGTTCGTATGTGGGCTTGCAAGGGTATGGATAAGGCTCTAATCGGTGAAGGGTTGCACAGAACTAGGTCTCCCCACTCAAGGGTTTGAGCGACCAAGTGAGCACGCCTTTTTTATACCCTAGGGTACGTGCCAACGAGTGATGGTTATCATCACATAATGATCCACCTCCTTGAGTGAAAATGAATTCACGATACATGACGCCATCAGGGGTAAGAAGGGTATGCAAAATATATGATACTTGGTTAACCAAAGCCAAAGCCACAGACACTACAAGGCATTGTTTCAGGGCCGATTCTCTATCCTCAGTGTAGTCGCCATCTGTAGGAGCGAAGCAGGGTTTACCGCTATGCCTATGATGTTCGGCGACCATGACACTGTTGGGCTCGCAGTCCGTAGAGAGTACGAATTAGCCCGCGAGGGACTAAACCAGAGAATGAAGGAGTCACCACCCAGTGTGAAGTGGGAAAGATTTAAGGCCGCACTCACCTCTCGCAAGGGAAGACCATAAACCGTTGGGTTCGGAATGGTCCATTACTTATGCTAGTATAATATACGGTTTCACACAATGGTATAGTTAAGTCTTAATGAAATTCATGCATAAAAGCGAATGAAAATGTAATAACATACCCAACCAATATAATAATCACAATAACGTAGTTCCAAAAGCATGTTAAATTAAGAAATACGCGGTGCGATAACAAAAATTATAATAAAACATTCAAAAAAAATGATTCATTAATATAAATGGAAAACAAAAGGGGGTCAATCACGTATATATGAGTATTTCCCGAGTGGCACATGGAGTTGTATCCCAAGTATAAACCACACTATCGTCCATTATGATTCGGCTACAGAATTTACGTCTGGGTTTCCATCTTATATACCGCAAGGGAAAATGACACACATAATCATCAATGCAACGTGAACGGACATAAAAACAATATAATCATGCATATATGGATAATCATCAACATGAACAAATATAAACAAAATAAAGGCGAAATAACAAAATAACAATAAAAGCGAAAAAAAAAAAGCAACGAAATGCCAAAAAATAAATGTGGCCAGAGATTTGTCTATTTTTTTTATGTAGGGCTTCACATACCCGGCTGGACGTATTTCACATCCAGCCAGGCATGCAGCACCCGAAACTATGAAAATAAATATGGTAAGGGTGTCATCAGGTCTTACCTTTTAAGTTGTTTTCTCGGAAGTGCGTTAGGTCGTCGCTGGAAGGATCGAAGCTTGGTTTCAAGGTTGGTTCACTGTTTCTGGTTGCTGGTTCGCTATTTTTGGTTGCTGGTTCACTATTTTTAGTGTTGTTTGTGCTATTTCTTGTCACTGTTTGTACTGTTTCTGGTCACTGTTTGTGCTAATTTTTATCTCTGCTTCAAGATGTCGCTGGTTCACGTTCTGGCCTCTGTTTCACGGTTTTTGGTTGCTGTTTCATGGTTTTTGGTTGATGTTTCACGCCTGTCTCTGCTCACTGGTTCACGGTTTTTGGCTGATGGTTGCTGGTTGTTTTTTTTTTTGTGATGGCTGGTTATTTTTTCGGTGATGGCTGGTTATTTTTCGGTGATGGCTGGTTGTTTTTTCGGTGATTCCCCACTTCTCTCACGTTTTTCCTTCTTTGTTTTTTCGGTGATCCCCTAGGGTTTTTTTTTTCTTTTCTTCAAGTTTCCACCCCAAGATGAAGAAGAAGAGTCTCCCTTTTGTAATGATTTGAATGGATCTCCAAATAGAGAAACAAATCATGTTTATTTGGGAATATATTATCAAATTATTTTAGGAATAAAATCTTGTAAATTTGGTGGTGATGAGATCTCAAATCTTGTTAAATTGGTAAGGATGGGATCCCAAAATCTCATTAAATTATAAAGTGTTGATGCTCTCATATTTGGGAAGATTTGCATGGGCTGCATGGGCCGATTACATGGGGTTTTGGACCGCGTGGATTGGCTGCATGGGAGGTCCGAAACTAAGGTTTGAAGCAGTTGACTGAGGGAGTCCGAGGTGGGCTAGTTCTGAATCCAATGAGGTGTTAATTTTTGAGGTTTTCCTCCATTCTGGTATTCGTTATTCGCAACTTCCATAACTTTTAAGGTAGTGCCTCCACACGAGGCTCATCATTGGGCTCATGTAAAAATAAAGTGTCTACAACTGGACCAATACATAAATGAATTTCTTTTAATATACGTTAAACATAGAAATTTATATCAGTCTAATAGATGATCATATATGGGTTGATCTGAATCCTGAATGTACTACGAACTCCTGCATAGCAGGCTATGTCCTTTGATTTACAAAGGTGAGGTTGGTGAAGCAATCCTGACCAATAGCTATGTATTTTGGGGACATGCTTTGGTGTGTAGCTGGGGACGTTTTACATAGATATGGAATCAAATCCTTCTTGAAAGAAGTAGATAAGTGTCTTCCTTAAGGGTTGATTCAGTACTTGATGGTTAGAGCACTCAAGTCTTTCTATTACGAATAGAAAGATTAATATTCATAATAGTTATGAATAAATCGTTCTTTAGAGAATCAATGGTACTTATGGCACAAAATAATTAGAGGGGTATAACAGACATTATGACCCAGCTCTAATTATGAGATACTCGTGAAGGATCAATCTGTACGCATTGATTATATCGGTGGATGCCGTTGACTTTCGGTATAAATTATATCTACATTAACGAGAGTGCAGCTTTAGGTTTTCAATAGAATAACCTAAAGTTAATAATTCAGAATATTTAATTGGAGAGTTTTAATTAATATTTCGAGATTATTGGAGCTCGAAACTGTACGTCCATTTGGTCCCCTTGTTAGCTCGTTACACTATAGGAATCCATGGAATAATTGGATAGTCCAATTATGAACTCACTTGAAAAATAATAAATAATTGATAATTAATTATTGATATAATTATTAATTTGATTAATAATTATATAATGTCACACTTCGAAATTATATATTAAAGTGTTAAAAATATAGTTTTTATATTAATGATTATTAGATAATCATTTAATATAGGATTTGATTTTTAAATTAAATTTGATTTAATTCAAAATTAAATATGTAATTTATATCATGATATAAGTTACATGTTAAATTTTAATTTCAAAATTAAATGATATTTGATATTATATTTAATTTTTGAAATAAATAATTTTGTTGCGACAAAAATATCATTGGCCAATATTTATATATGAGATTAGGTTAGGGTTAATTTTGCAAATGTATATTTAATTAACCTAAACCCTAAATATAAATAAGAAGTTTTTCTCGTCACATTCTAACCCTAGCCACTCTCGCATCTTTTCAATGAGATTGAAAAAAGAGAGAAAATAAAGGAAATAATGGTGGAAAAATTTCTCAAGAAGATTTTCATCAAGTAAGTTGATCCGAACCCACCCTCACGAATTTCTGATGGTGAATCATAACACAAAAGATCGAGTGGTAGACTTGATCCATGATGCATTATCACGGTACACTCACGGCAGCTAGGATTCAAGCGAGCAAATTATAAATATGCTTGGAGATATAAAATCAGACGTGCATGATGGTCGCATGTGTATTCTTTGATGAATGATCAAAAGCAATAAATGGTCAAAAATAAATATGCCTTAGAGGAGCAGCCCCTTTGCCGAGTTAAATGTTTGAATTGATTATGGTCAGTGGCTTTATTTTAATTGGTTTGGCTTTAGCTAGGTGGCGCACATTGAAGATCAAAGCGTGATGTGGCTTGAATAATGACAATTAATCTTGAAGTGGCTTAATTATCATCATCATGGATTATGGAAGAATATTCATACAACAAGTCTGTGCAATACGCATGGCTTGGAGGAAGCCAAACAGTCGCTGCAAATTATGAACAAGGCACTGCACGCAGCCTGGCTAATTATTCGGGCATATTCTGGATCTGAATTTTTTAGTAATTTTTTACAGAAAAATTCTGGATTAATGTGAGGAGAGCTGAAAAATTTTCAAGGTCGATCCCGGGTGTCTAATCTGCTTCCGCTGCGTGAAGGAAAGCGTTTTCTACAACAAGCCCTCAGAAAAACCCCAAATCTATGCTCTTCATGTGATCGGGTCGGTATCACAACTTACTTCATCCTCAAGTCGATTTGTTCTCTGGATTCATTCTCTGTATCATGAAATCGAGTCTTCCTCTCAGATCTCATCCCTCTTTGAGCCTTTGGGCCTTCGCCAACTTACTTTTGACGATGTAATATCCACTGTATCCCTCCTCGATGTTTAAACCTTCCTCAGGGTAAAAAACCACAATCAAAATTTGTCCCCTAGTTCACAGTATCAACGACTTTGTGAGTTGATGTCGGGAACTTTATAAAGGATGGTGGTGAATATAGATAAAGATTGATCCAACATCCTCGGGTCGTGGCCTCTTTGAAATCGCTTGTCACCTCAGTTCTTCCCAAGTTCAACTTCCTCGGGATTGCTTGCTGATGAGTGGTAAATGTATCACTATTTCCCACTCATTTGACCTAATATTTTATATAGTTTCTTGAGTTTTATGAGTGTTTTGATGTGTTTTGTGTTATTTTGTAGATAAATAAGGTTTCAGGACTTACTGGAAGCAATTCAGGGCCAAAACATTGAAAAATAGGCAAAAGAGCAATATTATAATTTGGGCGTCGCGATCGATAACGTGTGCCGGAGTCTGCTAAAATGCACTGGTGATTGCTAAAATGCACCGGACACGTGTCACAATTAGAGAAGTTTGCTATCATGCGTATTTGCTAACATGCACCTGCCACGTGTCAACATCCCAGTAAAATCTGCTAACGTGCGCCGGACACGTGTCATCGTCACATGCTTCCGACAATCATCATCGCCACGTTAGCACATAAGTCATCATTGATGTCAGCACAATAATTTAGTGGTCGCCATGTCAGCACTTACGTCAGCCAATAATTCAGCTACCAACTGCCGCCGGACACGTGTCACCATCTCCGTAGAAGCAGCGCCAAGTGTCAAAGATAAACACGCGTCACGACTCGTAATGTTGCGCACTTCGCGACACGATAGGCCATGTTTTCCCTATAAATAGAGGCTGAATTTCAGATTTCATTTCTTACTTTCTTCTAAGGAATTACTTAAGAATACTAGAAGGATTGTATCTTGTTTGTTTATTTACAGCTTTCAGTATTTAATTTTCGCATTAGCACTTTCTTTTATTTACTTTTCAGTCTTTACTTTCAGCATTTAATTTTATTTACTTTTACGCACTAGTACTTGCTTTTCTTTACTTTTAAGTATTTATTTTTCAGCAATGAGGAGGTAACTCCCCCTTGCTAGGGTGAAAAAGGTAAAGCTTTTATTACTAATATTTAGATTAATCTCCCTTAATTATAACATATAAACTATTGAAAACCTGACTAAACTGGATACCACCTGTATGGTCGGTTGGAATTAATTATAAATTTGACTTAATCAGGATACCGCCTATATGGTCGGTTGGTAATATCACGCAAAGTTAATATATTATAATAATGGAGATATCTAAAATAGAAGTAATAAAAGTAGATCATCTAACCCCAGCATTTTCTTTTATTGTACTTTTCCCTTTTAATTTCCAACATTTACTTTATTCAATTTTCAGCATTTACTTTCCAACATTTACTTTATGACATTTCCTTTATTTAAGCTTTTATTAGCATTAATTATGTGTCGTAACTAAACCCGTTATCTGGGGTTGTGATGGATTCCAATATCATTGGTTTATAAAGGGGTTATTTTATAGTTTGGGTAGCATAAATAGGATTATTTATTAAGTCTTATGCTTAATGCTTCTTGTTAACTGGCCATTAAAAAGATTGATGTGGTAAACATAAAATAAAGTGACAAATGAATTTTAGGTTTCAGCCTTATACTTAATAGCCCACGATCTTCCTTGAGGATAGATAACCCTTTAATAGATTTCCTTACAAGATAGACATATACATGTCGGGTGGGGATAGCCATAATTGGAACTTAATCTTAATGAATTCAGGTAACTTGGTTGACATAGACATATGATTAATTTGGTTACACTGGGTATTTGCAGCTGACCATCGACATAGGCTTTTGCATAATTTCGTGTTCCATGTTAGTAAACCAATGTATTACATAAACATGAAATTGCCACTTCATCTTTAAAAAGATATTGGAAAGATTCACAACCCTAAATAGTTTAATAATCTTGAATTTTCATCAATTTACTTTCGCACAATTTTATTTACTTGTTTTAAGTTTAAAGTCACTATCAAATCAAATAACCAATCTATTAGATACTCGTAAACGATTGGCTTCATAAATTAATAGCTTAGGTATTAAGTTCTCGTGGGATCGATACATTTATACTACTTGAATGATACGTGCGCTTGTGTTATACGTGTGTGATTACTTACCGATCAAGTTTTTGGCGCCGTTGCTGGAGACTTATTTATCTTTCACTATTAATTCTGAGGTTAGATACATTTGCTTGTATCTAATTTTCTTTTACTTATTATTTATGTTTTCTTGTGTTTCAGGTTCTCAGTCACTACATGAGATGAACCTAAAGCTTTGAAATCCGACCGCTTGACCCAGAAATTGAAATAACCATCAGACAGTTGAGAAGGGAAAGGCGAGAAGGCCAAGAAGCACTAATCAACATAGAACCTGAACCTTTGGAAGTTGCACCACTAATTCCCATTCGAGATAGAACTATTCCGGTGGTTGATGGCTTCATTTCCTGTATTGTACTTCCTCCCTTACCAGAAAATATGGGTGACATCAAAATATGCATCCAGATGATACAACAGTAAGTTCAATTTGGGGGGAATGCAACTGAAGATCCTAATGCCCACATCAGGAACTTCCTGGAAGTTTGCGGCACTTTCAATTATAACCGAGCAGCTGAAGAAGCAATGAGACTGTGTGTTTTCCCATATTTATTGAAAGACAAAGCTAAGGCTTGGCTACATTCACTACCAGCAGGTTCCATCATAACTTGGAACACTCTAGCCATAAAATTCCTTACAAAGTATTTTCCATTAGCCAGAACTGCAAACTAAGGAATGACATCACATCCTTTGTGCAACATGACTCAGAATCCCTCTGCGAAGTTTGGGAATGGTACAAGGATTTACTCAGAAAATTTCCTCATCATGACATTGCAAAGTGGATACAAGTCCAAAGCTTCTATAACGGACTTTCTGAAATAATGAGAACCATAATTGATGATGCGGCTGGAGGAGCTTTAATGGCAAAATGAGAAGATCGGGCTTGAGACTTAATTGAAGAAATGGCCAACAACAATTCCTCGTGGCCAACAGAAAGAAGCATGATCCAAAGAATTGCTGGAATTTATGAAGTTGGAGCCAACACAGCAGTGAATGCCAAGCTGGATCAGATATGCAAATTCATGGAAACTCTTAGCATGCAAGGCAATACTGGATCCACAAGTTCACCATATGGTGGAGCACCAGAGACAAACCAACACGAAGAGATGGTGAATTATGTCAACAATTTCAACAGACAGGGAAACAATCCATATTCCAACACCTACAGCCAAAGTTGGAGGAATCACCCCAATTTCATATGGAGCAACAATTCAAGGCAAAAAAACTATCCACCACCTGGATTCCAACAAAAAAAACAAAGGCTAGGAGCATGAAAAAGAACCAGGAATAGCGAAAGTGCTAGCTTTGTTAAAAACATATGATGCTATGTTTCAAAGCCAATAAGCTTTTATAAAGGCATTGGAAAATCAAATTGGACAACTGGCCAATGCTCAGAGTTACAGACTGCCAGGTAAACTTCCTAGCAACACAAAACCAAATCCAAGGAACCGAAGGAATGAGCAATGTCAAGCCATTACTTCGAAAAGCGGTACTGAAATCAACAATGATGTTGGAATCAAGGCATCCATTGAAGAAGTTCCAAAAGAAAGCAGCGAAGCAGTTCCACAGAAGGAGGAAAAAGAAGCAAAGAAAAAAGATCAAGAAGAATCACTCTACCTCCACATTTTCCACAGCGTCTCCAGAAAAACAAACTAGACAAACAGTTTTCTCGATTCCTAGAGATCTTTAAAAAACTCCATATCAACATTCCATTTGCAGAAGCTTTGGAACAAATGCCTAGCTATGTCAAATGCAATGCAATTTGTGTAAAGTTACATTTGTTAAAAAAATATGATGCTATGTTTCAAAGCCAATAAGCTTTTATAAAGGCATTGGAAAATCAAATTGGACAACTGGCCAATGCTCAGACTTACAGACCGCCAGGTAAACTTCCTAGCAACACAAAACCAAATCCAAGGAACCGAAGGAATGAGCAATGTCAAGCCATTACTTCGAAAAGCGGTACTGAAATCAACAATGATGTTGGAATCAAGGCATTCATTGAAGAAGTTCCAAAAGAAAGCAGCGAAGCAGTTCCACAGAAGGAGGAAAATGAAGCAAAGGAAAAAGATCAAGAAAGAATCACTCTACCTCCACATTTTCCACAGCGTCTCCAGAAAAACAAACTAGACAAACAGTTTTCTCGATTCCTAGAGATCTTGAAAAAACTCCATGTCAACATTCCATTTGCAGAAGCTTTGGAGCAAATGCCTAGCTATGTCAAATTCATGAAAGACATTCTTTCACGAAAATGAAGATTGGGAGATTACGAGACAGTAGCATTGACAGAAGAATGCAGCACTATCATTCAGAGGAAGCTTCCCCCAAAGTGGAATGTTCCTGGCAGTTTCACCATTCCTTGCATCATAGGAGAGCATAACTTTGGTAGGGCTTTATGTGATCTAGGTGCAAGTGTTAACTTGATGCCTTTTTCTATTTTCAGGAAATTGTAAATTGGAGAAATGATGCCCACTTAAGTCTCTCGGTAACTTGCTGATAGAACACTCGTATTTCCGAGAGGTGTAGTTGAGGATGTGCTGGTCAAGGTTGAAACATTTATTTTCCCAGCAGATTTTATTGTCATTAATATGGAGGAAGACAAAGACGTGCTGATCATCCTTGGGAGACCATTCTTGGCTACTGGTCGAACCATTATTGATGTACAAAAATGAGAACTAACCATGAGGATACATGACCAATAAGTAATATTCAATGTTTTCAAAGCCATGAATTTCCCGGATGATGAAAAAAATGAGGATTGTTTCAGACTTAATGTGATTAATAGTACCATCCAGAACTCCAATGCAATGCAAAGTTCTACTGACAAACTTAAAGCATGTCAATTGTCTGTGGAGCCTGAAGATAAAATGTATTACGCACTGAAAAAGCCTATTCTTGCACTATAAGCAACAGAAATGAAATAGTTCCACCAGCACAATGAATTGGAGGAATTTGACATACAACATTTTGAGAATACCAAACTGTACAAAGAAAAGGCCAAGAAGAGACATGATGAGAAATTAGTGCGCATACAACTAGAACCAGGGCAGAGGGTACTGTTAAACAAATCAAGGTTGAAACTCTTCCCATGGAAACCAAAATCACGGTGGTTAGGTCCATTCTTAATCACCAAAGTTTTACCAGATAAAGCCGTTGAGTTACATGATCCCAACTCCAACAAAATATTCAAGGTTAAGAACAAGCGTGTCAAGCACTACTGGGAGAATCAATTGAGCGATAAAAAGAAAATGTCACACTTTCAGATCCAGCCTAACATTCGGGAAGTCATGTCTAGCTGACGACTTTAAACTTAACGCTAGCTGGGAGGCAACCAATGCAATTTGTGTATATATGCAGATTTGATGTGTTTTATTTTGTGTGTTTAATTTGTGTAGGTAAAGTTACATTTCAAGATGGAAGAAGTTCTCGCAAATCTTCACAAGCAATTTCCTTCTCTCCCTCAAAAATCTCTGATGAAAGTCTATGAAGCTCACTTGGAACGGATGAGATTACTGATGATCAAAGGTATTCCTAATTAAATTCGTTGGATTATTGAAGCACAGGTTCGATTGGCAGGTGAGTCCTCTGACTCATTTGTTTCGCATCTGCCTGGTTTAGGAAGAAACACATATGCTAAAAAGAGAAGAGCTAAAAGAATGGGTGTTTGCTATAAATGTGCTCGTATGACATGTAATACTCGTTGTCATTCTTTAGGAATGGTGTCTGATAACCGTGAAGATAAAATCAAATTCATTAGGGATGGCTTGAGTAAGGAGTCTTTGGATGACATATTTAAGACTCTTGAGACGCATTCCAGTGGATATGTGCATCATGCAATTCACATGTTATACACAATTCGGAAAAGAACAACAACATTTATGTCTCGGGAATCTGACATTAAAAGACCATGTTTGCCAATTTAAAAGAAAATTGGATTGGAAGCTTGTCTCTGACGCATAGACATCATTCAAGCTATTACTTCCTGTAAATATTATTTTCTTTTCGTCTTTAACTAATAATTGTGATTTGTTTTGTTATTTTCATAGGCGAAGATTTGGTCAATTAGAGCCGTAGCAGTTCCAGCACTAAATATGAGTTCTTTAATAGGTTTTGACACGAACCCATTTCTCCGGGGATCATCAAGAAATACACAAAGAAAATCATAAAATCCTTCAACGTTGTAGAGTCCAAGCGGTTTCTGGTGTATGTTCAGGTTTGCCCAAGATTACACTATAAAAATTTCCTCCAATGTACCCAAGCGACATGGCAAAGCAATAAAAGCATCAGAACGATTAATCATTTCAACCAGTCGTTCAGACATACCTTGCACAATTAGCTCTTCTTCGTTTGGTGGTCCAATAAGATTTGCTTCTACCAAGGGTATTGGGATGATTCCCAAAAAGTGACTGCCTCATTCTTGTACGGCCTTTGAAAGGATCCCCATAAGTCCAAGATTTCCTCTGCCATATATTAAGTGCATATTCCTTACAGCTAAGACTCGACCCAACTCCTGTGCTGCCTTTACGTATTATGGCTTAGTACCAACACTAGTACCGCAAAACACACAGATGTTTTCGACTCGTCTTCTTGAAGTGGATTCCATTTTTTATGTATTTCTTTCTCAACTCTGGATGACTTCAAAAGTACAATGATGATTTGAATTTATATAATCTGAAAAGGGTGAGTAATAATAGCATTAGTATCTTCCAAAGGACGATTGTTAGCTAAACGATAAAAGAAATTGTGAAAGTTTAAAAAGTCTGGTTTCTGTCTACGAAAATAAAGATAATTACAAAAGAAAAGCAAATCAAAGAAATAATTAAGGCAACATAATTGTGTACGCATTACGCCATTCGCTTAGTATAAATTTATCAGGATGCGTCTCAAGAATCCATTCTTTACTCAGCCACCACTAATGAATTAACTCTCATCTTTGTGATTGCCAAACACCATTCCTCATTAAATGCTCCATTTGTGCCTTTTCCTACAAAAATAACACACAAAATTAAGAACTATACAACATGTATACATAAAATATAAAATTAGAAATTACAACAAAGTGCAAGGGTTGCCACTCTGCTAGCGCTAAAATTTTCGTCTTCAGCCAGACGTGACTGAAATCTATCAGTTAGGGAGGTTTCAGCGTCGTTTTGGATGTCTGATTAAAGACAATCCCATGTGTGTTGCTTTTGACGGGTCTCTTCCAACGGTAAGGTGGCAAAAAGAATTTTGTCTCATTCAGTGCTTGTGCCATATTTTTAACCTTTGTTGTTCCAATGGTTCCTGAAAAGAAAGAAAGAAAATCAGAAGGTCTCGTATGGTGCTAGACTTGGAATGGAAGTTCTATCCTGCCAAGATTTTGGGTGATATCTCTAATTTGTACTCCCCGATACAACGATGTTTCTCTTGAATGCTCTGGATTTTCAATTTGGTCTGACAGTTGCTCCTCTATTTGCTCTGTTTCTTGCTCCACATTTTCTTCACAAATGTATTATAGGATATCAGCATTCAATTCTTCATATGTCATCTGTGAAATACATGCTCCCAAAGTATCAACGTGAAGATGTAAAGATGTGTCTGTTTTTAGGTCTTCATCCTCTTATCTGAGTGGAATGATTGGCTCAGGTAGATCTTCTTCAAACATTTGTGCAATGCATTCTCCAATATCTTCATTTTAAGGATGGAAAGAGTCATATTCCCTTGTTGGTGCAGTTGGTACAAATAGCTCAGCTTCTTCATCCTAGTCAGAGTCAGAAGAATAATAAAAAATCAAATTGAGACTGTGTCGGTTCAGGCTCCTGAACTGATACCTCTGATTCTTGATACTGTTTAGCCTCATCCTCTGTTATGATGTCATGATGAATCTCAGGATATTCGAAGGCTTCTTCAGTATTATTAGAACTTGTTCCGTGAGATATGTGATTCAGGTTATCTGTTAATTGTCTAACTCGATTTGTCGTCCTCTGTATAGACGCCGCTTGACTCTGAATTTGTGCATCAAATTGAGATTCTCGTTCTTCGAACCAATCTTTGAGCATGTGAATGAACTGATCTTCCTCTGATGGTTCTGGTTCTTGATGAAGATCGTAGATGGATGGTGGATAAGATGGAAAATGTGATGGTTCTTCATACCTTGAATGATTCTGAAAATTATGCCACTCTGAAAGGTATATACATTGATCGCTCGGGTGGTTACCATGACACATTGCACATCTCCCCCTTTCGTTCTGATGAGCAAATTTAATATTGTTTGATTCTGACATCCAGTGATAGTTGTTGGTCTGGACAACAGGCCTCAGAAAACCGGACTGTTGGTCCCTGAATTGGGGTGTATCTTCTTCTAGTAAAGCTCTTAATCTTTCAATCTCCCAATAATGTTCCATTTTCAATCATCTGAAAAAGAAAGAAAGAAATAAAAATTACAGATAAAAATAAAGAAAATTAGATACAAGTAAATTGGATAGCTTCAAAATTAATAACTCAAGAAAAATAAGTCCCCGGCAACGGCGCCAAAAACTTGACCGGCGTAAACACACGCGTATAACGTAAGTGCACGTATCGTTCAAGTTGTATAAAAATATCGACACCACGAGAACTTAATTTCTACTATTGTTAAGAATTTTTGAATCTATTTATTTACAAATATCTAATTAAATGGGGAAGAGAATGATTGTTTGATTGGTTGAATGTGGTTTTCCTTAATTAAAACAAATAAAATAAACAAAAGAAAATACTAAGGAAAATAACAAAAGACTCAAAGATCTAAGGTTTTGAATCTTTCTAATATCTTTTAAAAGATGAAGTGATTATTTTATGTTTGTGTAATAAATCAGTTTACTAACCTGGAACACTAAATTATGCAAAAGCCTATGTCGATGGTCAGACGCAAATACCCAGTTTAACCAATTGAACCATATGTCTATGTCAATCAAATTATCTGGATTCATTAAGTTTAAGTTCCAATTATGGCTACCCCCGCCCGACCGGTATATGTCTATCCTATAAGGAAATCTACCAAATGGTTATCTATCCTCAAGGAAGATCGTGGGCTATTAAGTCTAAGGCTGAAACCTAAAATTCCTTTGTCAAGTTTATTTTAGATTTACCACATCAATCTTATTGGTGATCAGACAACATGAAGCATTAAGCTTAAGACTTACTAAGTAAACCTTTAGATTACCCAAACTATAATCTAACCCATTATAAACCGGTGATATTAGAATTCATCACAACCCCAGATAACTAACTTAGTTACGACACATAACTAGGGCTTGTAAAAACTTAAAAGTAAAAGACATAAAGTAAAAATGCTGAAAAGTAATTGCGGTAAAGTAAAAGCTGAAAAGTAAATTACATTAAATAAATAAAATGCTAAGGTAAAAGGATCAACTTTTACTACTACTAATTTAGATATCTCCTTTAATATAAAATATTAACTTGTGATTATTTTATCAACCAGCCATATAGGCGGTAACCTGAATAAGTCAAATTAAGTTCATCCAGCCATAAAGGCGGAACCAAAATAAACCTGCCAAATAAGCGGTAAGAAAATTTAATTACCAACCGACCAATCTGGCAGTATCCTTGATTAGTCAGGTTTAAACCAGATTAAAATGAATTACCAACCGACCAATATAGCGGTATCCTTTTTAAGTCAAATTTTAAATAGTGAATATATTATATTTAAGGGAGATTAATCTAAATAGTAATAGTAAAAGAATTACCTTTCACCCTAGCAGGGAGAAATTACCTCATCATGGTGAATAGTAAAAACTGTAAGAATAAAGAAAGTAAAGCACTATTATTACAAAAACTAATTAAAATTAATTACAAAACTAAAATTTAAAAAAACTAGATAGAAAACTCTCTATTTACATCAGAGAATTTAGAGAGAATGGTACAACAGAAACTGAAATCTCGAGCTCAATTTATAGGCGCGGATAGGCTCTGTGCGTCGCGACGCCAAAGGTTATAGCGTCGCGACGCCGGTTCTTTTGGCGTGGCGTGCTGAGAGCTTCACACGTGGCGATTCTGGTTAAGGAGATAAGGCGACACGTGGCAAGGCGGCTGAGAGCTCAATTATTATGCTGACATGGCTTGACGTGACGATGACGTGGCGACACGTGGAGAAATGGACTATCGGCACCATAGGATTGCGACACATGGCACACTATGATTGGTTGATGATGACGTGGCGATGACGTGGCACTTTGACTTGGTCAACTGGTGATGTGGATGATGACGTGGCGGTGGCGTGGAGTGACACGTGGCACACTTGGCAATGGTGATTGTCAGCACCATAGGATGATGACACGTGGCACGACGCATGTTAGCAGATCGGCTATGATGGTTACACGTGGCACGGTGCACGTTAGCAAAGTCAAACTTCTCAAATTCTGACCCGTTGACCCGACGCATGTGAGCACTGCTCGGCGCACGTTAGGCGTCACAACGCCAAAGGCTTGCGCGTCGCAAGGCACCAAAATTACCAAAATGCCCTTTTCCAATTTTCACTGTTTTGCTCCAAATCACCTCCAAAATGGCCTGAAACTTTATTTATCTACAAAATAACATAAAACACATCAAAATATTCACAAAACTAAAGAAACTATACAAAATATTAGGTTAAATGAGTGGGAAATAGTGATAGATTTACCACTCATCACTGAACATCGACAAAGGCTTTTGCATAATTTCGTGTTCCAGGTTAGTAAACGAATATATTACACAAACATGAAATAACCACTTCATCTTTAAAAATATATTGGAAAAATTCACAACCCTTGATAGTTTAACAATCTTGAATTTTCATCAATTTACTTTCGCACAATTTTATTTACTTATTTTAAGTTTAAAGTCACCATCAAATCAAACTACCAATCTATTAGATACTCGTAAACATTTGGCTTCATAAATTAATAGCTTAGGTATTAAGTCTTCGTGGGATCGATACATTTATAATACTTGAACGATACGTGCGCTTGCGTTATACGTGTGTGATTATACACTGATCACTTGCTCTACGTACTGTCAAGAATATCATTTTCTGATTACTTCATTTTTTTCACCGCCATTAAAAAATGTGCTTCTATGATTCTGAAACGTCCCTAGGAGTTTTCAGTGATCTTCCTTAAATGTACATCACAACCACTTTCATTTCGTTTCTTTGATGTGCCAAGTGTCACCCATCCGTAACTTGACCTTCAAAACTTGAATGGCTTAGATCAACCAACCATATGGCTCTTATCTGAGCCCTTCAATCTAAATTCAACGGCAGCAATTGACCTGACACATGTCACTAATCCATCCTTCCCATTCCAATCTAGCGATCAAGATCAACCCGATCAGCCTATTTAAAGACAAATTTTGTTTATCTTACAACTTTACAACTCTGTCTTATCCAAACATTTCTTTGAAATTCATGCATTCTCTACTACTTTGAGCTCCTTTAATCAACCTTATTTGATCATCATCTCCAAATTCAACCTTCAATACAAGTAAGTACTCTTCGAATCTCCTCTTTATTTCCTTGTACTGAACATGCTCTATATTTGTCAACTAATGTGTGTTGAGCATGATGAATATGTAACACGTTCCTGGGTTTTCTGTGGGTTTATGGGGCTAATATTTATATTTATAAGTTCTGCGTGTTTGTGCTTGTATTAAATTTTAAAGTATGAACTTCTAGATTTGCATTATATACAAATGTTTCTAGGATTTGTTGTTGGTCTTATTTCGCATGAGTCGGGCCGAGTTGGTTTTATATATTTGGTTATGTTTTTACTTGCAAACTTACTATTTCGCCATTGCTAGACCATTTAGCTCTATCTAGGGTTAACGACTTAGAAGGGATGATATAGTAAACCCTAGGCAGACAACATGCCCATCTAACAATAAAAATAGGCCCACAACTTGTAGAAAATGGTTTTGTAACTTTACTATCCTCACTCATCGGGTAATCTATTTTTAGGAATGTCAGAATCTGAGTCTTCTTCCGCAACTCCCCTCGTTATTTTACCTCTCGATTCACCTGTTTCGCATCCAACCGAGTTGACTGATGTGGGAAGCTCGGGATTAATAGGCCCTAGTGACTTTGTTGTTGGGGCGGTTGTGGGACCCTAGGGCTGGATTGGTTCCGCACGAAATAAAAATGGGTCTAACCCATGGATATAAAGTATGGGTGTATTTTTAAATTATTTTATGGAATACTATATTTCTTTACGAGTTATTAGGATAAAACAGGGGCCGAATCGGAGTTCGGAAACACTGAAACGGAGACAATGAAGTTTTAGCACTCATTGGCAGCAGCTCTCATAGAATCCCAGAATAAAATGACTCATGAACAATACTAGTTAACTTAAAGGTGGTCAAGTGATTCTATAATGGTAGCCATAACTCCATGCTATCATCAAGAGTTCAAAAATATAATTTTGTGTTTCATATCCAACATGAACATTTTGACCCAATTACAAGAATATTATGTTTATATTTCCAAAGTATCCATTCACAATTCATTAGCCTAATTTCAACATCAAGCTATTTTATTATATATCCAATATATAATACATCACTATATGCTTCATTAATGAAAACAACTCACTAATGAAAATATAGCTTTAGCGAAGATGAAACTTACCTAGTAATTTTGATTCCAATATCCAATCTTATTCTCCTTGTTTAAATGTTGTACAGAACTTCCAAAGCTAGCAAGCTTGATTCCAAGATCCAATCTCAATTTCCAAAACTAGCAAGCTTGATTCTAAGATCCAATTTTTTCTTTGTTGAAATATTATAGAGAAATTCCAAAGCTTCTCTAAAAACCTCGTTTACTTAGGCTAATATCTCTAATTCTTGCTTGCTTTAGTTTTGTCAAGCTTTATTAAAAACTTGCTCAAGCTTGTCTTTTATAGTGAAGCATATGTAATTTTTAATTAATAAAAGTTCTACTAAACTTTTAGGTGAGCTTAATCTAATTTGTTCAAATATGTATAATTAGGTGTGACCGATCACCTTTTTCTTCCACTTTGATTTAATCCAATTAAATCTAGGCAAAGTTTAACCAATTGAATAGTTCATTGTCTACAACTTTTATTTAATCCAATTAAATCAAGCTAAATACGCCTATTATTATATATTTTGCAATTACCAAAATATACTCCAATATTAGAGATATTTAGAAATTACAATAAAGCTCTTTTATTATTTTAGATTAATCTAATTGGGTCAAAGTAAATAATTAATGTTATACAATAACACTTAATTATTTTAATTAATAATTATAATATCAAATATTATTTATTATCAAACATTATCGGCTACCCAAGTGCTCAACAAGTACAATTTATATTGTGTGACTCTCTAAGTCCAATCACGTTCGTCATATAAGCCTAGTTTATATGTATACATTTCAGCCACCTTCGAATTCGCGAAGAACATGAACGAACTTTCTGAACTATACAAGTCGAGGTCATCACATATATTTAACAATCCCTTCGTCGTAGGCTATCCGAGTTGTGCTTAGGAAACATAGATTACACCATCAAGTTTCTAATATTCACATCTCATATTGTTGACATGTCCACGAATCTTTACAACTACTTAGAATATTATTTTTGATATATAAAATCCACCCTAGGTGATCGGCTTTTGCTAAAGTCTTAAGAATCGTGACTTGCTCACATAGATTCCTAAACCCCTTATGGTACATAGATCGGGTCGACGGATCATATCTTTATACACACTTGATTAACAAGTGCATCGATCTATACCCAACGAATATCTAGCGGTCAGACTATGAAAGGTCTCTGGCATATATGATATGAAAGTGTGGAGGATCACAGAAAATATCAATGTTATCTTATAGTCAAAGGATTACATGTATTACTAGACTCGAGGAGATTCTATTGACGATGTTGTGTACTTCCAACTATTAGGAATCACCTATGAGTCATTCAGTATTCGCCCCAATGAATACCCATATGTCTATACGAGCTTGCATTGTTCATGGTACATCAGGTTAAACTAATGGAACTATAATTCCAATATACAATATATGCTATCTTTTAGGTTATAGGAATTCGACCGTATTCCAAAATCAACGACTATGAATCTTCACTTTAAGAATAGTTTATAATAGTTATATTATCCTAATGTCAGACATCCCAGTGTCCAATATTACTACATGACTATTCTAAAGTCCATGTTATTCTCAGCATATTTATATATCAATACAATATGTATTATTGGATAAATTACCATTAACAGGGTTGAAATGAAATTATAGTTATTTTATTAATAAATAATAAAATATAATATACAATAAATTATTCGGATTGACGCTCCAAGCACCAACTCCAACACTTGTCGCCACTACACCCCGACCCAACACGTCCCCCCATTGGACTTCATCAACCTAGACATGGACAGAGTCTCTACCATAACTCATGTTGAATAGGATCATCTCAGGGAAAGATTCAGCATTTATTAAGAAATATGTTTGGATGTTCGTCATGAAAGAGACTAGACAAGTCGACCAAGTGATGGTATGCCAACCCTAAGGAGTACAATGGTTGGTACTACCTCTCTGCTTAAGCTCGAGCCAAAGACCTAATCTCTTATCTCTCAGCCACCAACTAGAACCTCAAAGAAAAATGATTTTTTGTCGGGGGAGCATGGGGTCATAACCAAATCATCTTTGGTGATGAGATCATTGTACCGACGTTTCAGAGTTGGAGGTAACTACTCGTTCTCATTTTTTTTTTCTTCCCTGGGATTCCAATCATCGTCATACTAACATACTTAAACCCTTTGTAGCCCACTAAACTGATCCTCCAAAAGTTCACCACGAGGTCAAAATGAGAGTGAAAATTGCATCCAAATTCACCGGTCATTACAGAGACATCGTCAACCAATCCTCCTCTACTGACGAAGGGTCTTATATCGAGGACCTCTCCTCCAACTGTCACACAGCCTAGTAAATAAAAACTAACTAACTGACCTTTGTTTTGCTTGCCTATTTTGTATTCATTCTCTTTTTTCATCTAACCCGATCATTTGTTTACTTTCTTTTCCTTGATGTAGGTTTATCGAAAAAAGACTCAGCCCACTACAAATTGCAAGGGAATTCAAGCATCTGGCTCAAGACGGTCCGAGAGACACCCGTCCCTTGCTCACCGCCTAATACCTTCATCAAAAAAATTAAAAGCACTGAGGCAAACCTCGGCCCCTACTACCAGAATCATCAACACACCACCACCGAGACAATCTATAACTCAAATCACCAAAACACCAACATCACCACCAAGACCTCAAAAAAGGTGCTTCCATCGAATTAGGGGCGAAACCATTCAGGAATGTCCAGAGAGAGCCCCATTGAAGAAGACCAGTGCCTCCAAAGAAAGGCTCAAATGGCCCTGCTCCCCAAGAAGCTTAAGTCCATTATCTGGGGTAGACAATCTTCAAGAGAAATCAAAAGAGAGAATGAGTCACCTTTTTTCGACCTTCAACTACATGGCCTAGTAGGTGACTATTGAGCAAACATGCGCCTTTAAAAATATCTCTCATGAAGAGTTCATCTAAAAAATGGGCTACCTCTAACCGAAGGTATCAACTTGGTACTTAGTCTCTTTCCTTTATTACTCTTTAACAAACAGACATGTTTTCTTTCATTGACAACTGACATATTTGCAAGCGAAAAACATGGATGTGCTCTCTAGCACAATCGCTGAGGGTGGTCAGGTTTATAGTTGTTGGAATTGGTGTTTGGAGCGCCAATCCAAAATGTATATTTTATTATTTATTAATAAAATAATTATATTTTCATTTGATACCTTATTATTGTTATTATCATTATGAGTATTAGATTGATGTATAAATATGCTAAGAATGACATCAACCTTGGAATAGTCTTGTAGTAATACTGGACATGAGGTGGTCCGACATTGGGATAAGTATTACTATTGTAAATTATTCTTAAAGTGTATATATTCCTAGTCCTTAGTTTTTGAATACGGTTGAATTTCTATAACATAGAAGACTAGCACATGTCGTATATTAGAATTGGAGTTCCAATGGTTTAACCCGATGTACCATGAGTTTTGGTAATTCAAATAGATGTGTGGGTATTGGTGTTGGACAATTATGACCCATAGCATCACTATTTGTAAAAGACATTGTGATTTTTGTACAAATTAACTATGTGACAAAGGAAATTTCTATTTTATCATTTTGTAATTGGATTACTTGAATATATATAAATGATAAAAGTCCTTATGATTAGTTCCGGATTAATAAGATATGAGAAAGTAATAATCCACGAACGGTTTAACCATTAAATATCCCTACTCGTACTATTATCGAGACTGGACATCGATAATGCGGAATAAACTAGTATTACATTTGTGCGCGTTATGGAAGCTTAACGACATAGTTCTCATATATTTAAGTAAATGATACTTATGTAAGTGCGATCCAAGGTTTTTTTAGCCGTTGGACTGGGAACAGCTTCGCTCTGGATAGACCCCTCGGAATCCCATTGGTAGTATGACTATGTGTCTATGGGAATCCAAATCAGAGTAGGTGTATATGGTCTTAACCCGAGACTTTTATCCCTAATACTTGCAATAATCACTACGTTTTGGTTTTGGTCGTCCAGGGCTTTAACTGGTTCTGTGTACGCCTCTTCTGGGTCTACTGATAATCGTAGTGTATTGGGTGTGATGTCAAGATGAAAGTATCACTTCAGTCATATAGAGATGATGATCACGCAGGGATACAAAACTAGTACTCTCAAATGCTGCAACTATCGGGATAGTATGACTAGGTCATGATTATCCGATTAAAGAGATTAGTTGCTAGTGATCTGATATATGTTTCATACGGGGCAGACACAATTCCAACTCCAGGCCTAGCATGTGACATCTGATACTAGATTGGAATATGCAACACATAGTATACTATGCCTGATATAGATTATATATTATTCATTGAATATTTCTAGAGGATTGGGTAGGCACGGTGCTTTACTAGAAGTCAACCATGTCTTGCAAATCGGTGAGAACGTGGTACGTGGTACGCACATGTCGGATAGTCCAACAACCAGATTTATTGCCAACATATCCAGTGATCTCTTAGGTCACTTCCCAAAGATTCACCAATGACATTTGACTCGAATAGAATTAATCTAGGATTAATTATAAGAGAGAGAAAATAATCTGGGATTAATTGCGGCAAGAATTTATCTGGGATAAAATTCGCATAAAATTGAGAATTCGATTAATTTGGGATTAATCGATTAAATAATATATTGGATATATTAATTGAAATCAGATTTCAAAGTGGAATTAAAATTGGATTTTAATTCGGGCGAACGAATTAATTTGGAATTAATTCGCAAGCGACTTTCATAATAATTTTGCTAGGCATTATTATTTAATTAAATTGAATTTAATTACGTTGCGATGGAAAATTCATTTAATCGGATTAAACGAACCCGAGCCCGAAGTGTGTTGAGCAATCCAACTTGAATTTTGAATTTAAGTTGTGGGGCCCACCAACTTACATCAAATGTCTATATGAGTGATGGAAGTTGTTGGGAGCATTTAATGTTTTTTTCCCTCCAAGACATTTTGTTTTTTGCTTTCTGGAAAAGCATATACACTTTTGCAAGTTGAATTTTGGCATAAGGTTTTTGGAAAACAATATACAAAAGAAAAACACAACTCTATCTTCTCTCATAAGGCTTGGCCGAATACATGCTTATTCTCCTCCATTGATTTTGCTTCAAAAATCAAACAAGCTAGCACTTAAGAAGTCTTGTGAGGTGATAGGGAAACTCACCCTTGGGTTGGATACACTCAACACAAAGTTAGGAGCTTCCAACAAAGAAAGATTTATGAAATCCAATATTCGTTCAATGTAAGTTTTTTCCGCAAACTTCATTTATATTCACACAAAATATCATGTCTTAGAGACATTGGGCATGTCTATGACACTAACAATGATATCATGAGCCTTTTCTAAGAATGATTTGAGTTTAGGGTTTATAGATTTTATTTGGGGATATTGTTATTGGAGTATGATTTTTTTCCAAATTGGTTGTTTGGTTGTGTATTGATGATGATAAATTTGATTTGGAAAATTTGATTAGATTAATTTTCCCCAAAAATTCCCACATGGACGAACATGAACCCTAGGACTTCTGATGGTGATTTTGATTTTAGACTATTGGATGAGTTTAAAGCATGAAATGAATATTAATTGTTGGTTTAATTGGATTGAAATTGAAATTGAATGTTATTTCATGACATTGCCGTGAGATTGAGCATGTAGTGATGGATTGATTTTGCTCCAATTGTGTTGGACATAAACTGGATAAATTAAAGCATGATTAATTAATTTAAATTGATGCTTTGAAAATATTAGTTTAATTAGTTAATTATGGTAATTACACTTTAATTAAAATTAATATGATATTTGGAATATTATGTTAATAAGTATTAGTCTTTAAATTTGGAATTTATTAAATTGGACTAATTTTTTTTGTATTTGGGCTTAATGGGCTTGGTTGGGCCAAGTTTGGTTTTGGGCAATTAAGTTGGATCCAATTGGGCCCAAAACCATTTCCATAAAGTCCAAATATGACTTTTGGGCCTTTAAATAATTTAATTGGGCCTGATGGGCCTAAATTGATTTTTGGCAAAAGGGTGATTCCTTATTGGGCCTTGGCATCTTGGATTGGATCCATATTGGCCAAAGCCCATGCCTTAAGAATTAATTAAAAGCCCATTGGACTTTAATTAAAATAGTATTGGATACTAATTGGGCCTTTGAGACCCATTTAGATTAGATTTAGAATGTAAGTCTAAATGGCACTAAAATAAGTGTAATTATTTAATTTGGAATTAAATACAAATTAGTATTGGATTTAAAATTATTGTTCGATATAATTCAAGAATACGTACTTTCGGTATTTATTCTTAAACGAGTTGGACTCGCACAAATCAAATCGTTGTTTGAACATTGGATGGTAATTAATTCAAAGATTAATTAATTGGAATAGATTGATTGAATAACATGCTTTGTGTGAATACTAGGATGTATTTGTATGAATAATGTATATCGGATGGATATTAGAAGGGTGGGGGCAATTTTGGAAATTATTGTAATAAATTTAGAATTTATTAAATTGGACCTGAGTGTCCAGCCTATTATCTCTTTACTCTTTGTATTTCTCTTCTCACTAATTCCCCTCAATGTAAATGAGGTTTCTTTAATGTATTATGTAATTGGGTAGAAGTATGAATAATGCTAGCGGGAAAGAGGAAAATGAGAGATTTATTCTAGGAACAAAGTTTGTTATATATCCATCCGCAGGTTCCATCATAACTTGGAACACTCTAGCCACAAAATTCCTTGCAAAGTATTTTCCATTAGCCAGAAATGCAAAGCTAAGGAATGACATCACATCCTTTGTGCAACATGACTCGGAATCCATCAGCGAAGTTTGGGAAAGGTACAAGGATTTACTCAAAAAATGTCATCATCATGAGAATGCAAAGTGGATACAAGTCCAAAGCTTCTATAACGGACTTTCTGAAATAATGAGAACCACAATTGATGATGCGGCTAGAGGAGCTTTAATGGCAAAATGAGAAGATCGGGCTTGAGACTTAATTGAAGAAATGGCCAACAACAATTCCTTGTGGCCAACAGAAAGGAGCATGATCCAAAGAATTGCTGGAATTTATGAAGTTGGAGCCAACACAGCAGTGAATGCCAAGCTGGATCAGATATGCAAATTCATGCAAACTCTTAGCATGTAAGGCAATACTGGATCCACAAGTTCACCATATGGTGGAGCACCAGAGACAAACCAACACGAAGAGACGGTGAATTATGTCAACAATTTCAACAAACCGGGAAACAATCCATATTCCAACACCTACAACAAAAGTTGGAGGAATCACCCCAATTTCGTATGGAGCAACAATTCAAGGCAAAAAAACTATCCACCATCTGGATTCCAACAACAAAAAAAAGGCTAGGAGCATGAAAAAGAACCAGGAATAGCGGAAGTGCTAGCTTAGTTAAAAAAATATGATGCTATGTTTCAAAGCCAATAAGCTTTTATAAAGGCACTGGAAAATCAAATTGGACAACTGGCCAATGCTCAGAGTTACAGACCTCCAGGTAAACTTCCTAGCAAAACAAAACCAAATCCAAGGAACCGAAGGAAGGAGCAATGTCAAGCCATTACTTTGAAAAGCGGTACTGAAATCAACAATGATGTTGGAATCAAGGCATCCATTGAAGAAGTTCCAAAAGAAAGCAGCGAAGCAGTTCCACAGATGGAGGAAAAATAAGCAAAGGAAAAAGATCAAGAAAGAATCACTCTACCTCCACCTTTTCCACAGCGTCTCCAGAAAAACAAACTAGACAAACAGTTTTCTCGATTCCTAGAGATCTTTAAAAAACTACATATCAACATTCCATTTGCAGAAGCTTTGGAACAAATGCCTAGCTATATCAAATTCATGAAAGACATTTTTTCACAAAAATGAAGATTGGGAGATTACGAGACAATAGCATTGACAGAAGAATACAACACTATCATCCAGAGGAAGCTTCCCCCAAAGTTGAAAGATCCTGGCAGTTTCATCATTCCTTGCATCATAGGAGAGCATAACTTTGGTAGGGCTTTATGTGATCTAGGTGCAAGTGTTAACTTGATGCCTTTTTCTATTTTCAGGAAATTGCAAATTGGAGAAATGATGCCCACTTAAGTCTCTCTGTAACTTGCTGATAGAACACTCGTATTTCCGAGAGGTGTAGTTGAGGATGTGCTGGTCAAGGTTGAAAAATTTATTTTCCCAGCATATTTTTTTGGCATTGATATGGAGGAAGATAAAGAGGTGCCGATCATCATTGGGACACCATTCTTAGCTACAGGTCGAACCATTATTGATGTACACAAATGAGAACTAACCATGAGGATACATGACCAATAAGTAACATTCAATGTTTTCAAAGCCATGAATTTCCCGGATGATGAAAAGAAGGAGGATTGTTTCAGACTTAATGTGATTAATAGTACCATCCAGAACTCCAATGCAATGCAAAGTTCTACTGAAAAACTTAAAGCATGTCAATTGTCTGTGGAGCCTGAAGATAAAATGTATTGCGCACTGAAAAAGCCTATTCTTGCACTACAAGCAACAGAAGAGAAACAGTTCCACCAGCACAATGAATTGGAGGAATTTGACATACAACCTTTTGAGAATACCAAACTGTACAAAGAAAAGGCCAAAAAGAGACATGATGAGAAATTAGTGCGAATACAAATAGAACCAGGGCATAGGGTACTGTTAAACAAATCAAGGTTGAAACTCTTCCCATGGAAACCAAAATCACGGTGGTCAGGTCCATTCTTAATCACCAAAGTTTTACCAGATAAAGCCGTTGAGTTACATGATCCCAACTCCAACAAAATATTCAAGGTTAAAAACAAACGTGTCAAGCACTACTGGGAGAACAATTGAGCGATAAAAATAAAATGCAACACTTTCAGATCCAGCCTAACATTTGGGAAGTCATGTCTAGCGACGACTTTAAACTTAACGCTAGCTGGGAGGCAACCAATGCAATTTGTGTATATATTCAGATTTGGTGTGTTTTATTTTTGTGTGTTTAATTTGTGTAGGTAAAGTTACATTTCAAGATGGAAGAAGTTCTCCCAAATCTTCACAAGCAATTTTCTTCTCTCCCTCAAAAATCTCTGATGAAAGTCTACAAAGCTCACTTGGAACAGATGAGATTACTGATGATCAAAGGTATTCCTAATGACATTCGTTGGGTTATTGAAGCACGGGTTCTATTAGCAGGTGAGTCCTCTGACTCTTTTGTTTCGCATATGCCTGGTTTAGGAAGAAACACATATGCTAAAAAGAGAATAGCTAAAAGAATGGGTGTTTTCTATAAATGTGCTCGTATGACATGTAATACTCGTTGTCGTTCTTTAGCAATGGTGTCTGATAACCGTGAAGATAAAATTAAATTCATTAGGGATGGCTTGAGTAAGGAGTCTTTGGATGACATATTTAAGACTCTTGAGACGGATTCCAGTGGATATGTGCATCATGCAATTCACATGTTATATACACAATTCGGAAAAGAACAACAACATTTATGTCTCGGGAATCTGACTTTAAAAGACCATGTTTGCCAATTTAAAAGAAAATTGGATGGCAAGCTTGTCTCTGACGCATAGATGTCATTCAAGTTGTTACTTCCTGTAAATATTATTTTCTTTTTGTCTTTAACTAATAATTGTGATTTGTTTTGTTATTTTCATAGGCGAAGATTTGGTCAATTAGATCTGTAGCAGTTCTGGCAGTAAATAGGAGTTCTTTCATAGGTTTTGACACGAACCCATTTCTCCGGGCATCATCAAGAAATACACAAAGAAAATCATAAAATCCTTCAACGTTGCAGTCCAAGCGGTTTCTGGTGTATGTTCAGGTTTGCCCAAGATAACACTATAAAAATTTCCTCCAATGTACCCAAGCCACCTAGCAAAGCATTAAAAGCATCAGAACGATTAATCATTTCTACCAGTCGTTCAGACATACCTAGCATAATTAACTCTTCTCTGTTTGGTGGTCCAATAAGATTTGCTTCTGCCAAAGGTTTTGGGATGATTCCTAAAACGTGACTGCCTTCTTCTTGTACGACCTTTGAAATGATCCCCATAAGTCCAAGATTTCCTCCGCCATATATTAAGTTCATATTCCTTACAGCTAAAACTCGACCCAACTCTTGTGCTGCCTTTACGTATTATGGCTTAGTACCAACACTAGTACTGCAAAACACACAGATGTTTTCAACTCGTCTTCTTGAAGTGGATTCCATTTTTTATGTATTTCTTTCTCAACTCTGGATGACTTCAAAAGTACAATGATGATTTGAATTTATATAATCTGAAAAGGGTGAGTAATAATAGCATTAGTATCTTCCAAAGGACGATTGTTAGCTAAACGATAAAAGAAATTGTGAAAGTTTAAAAAGTCTGGTTTCTGTCTACGAAAATAAAGATAATTACAAAAGAAAAGCAAATCAAAGCAATAATTAAGGCAACATAATTGTGTACGCATTACGCCATTCGCTTAGTATAAATTTATCAGGATGCGTCTCAAGAATCCATTCTTTACTCAGCCACCACTAATGAATTAACTCTCATCTTTGTGATTGCCAAACACCATTCCTCCTTAAATGCTCCATTTGTGCCTTTTCCTACAAAAATAACACACAAAATTAAAAACTCTACAACATGTATACATAAAATATAAAATTAGAAATTACAACAAAGTGCAAGGGTTGCCTCCCTGCTAGCGCTAAAATTTTCGTCTTCAGCCAGACGTGACTGAAATCTATCAGTCAAGGAGGTTTCAGCGTCGTTTTGGATGTCTGATTAAAGACAATCCCATGTGTGTTGCTTTTGACGGGTCTCTTCCAACGGTAAGGTGGCAAAAAGAATTTTGTCTCATTCAGTGCTTGTGCCACATTTTTAACCTTTGTTGATCCACTGGTTCCTGAAAAGAAAGAAAGAAAATCAGAAGGTCTCGTATGGTGCTTGACTTGGAATGGAAGTTCTATCCTGCCAAGATTTTGGGTGATATCTCTAATTTGTACTCCCCGATACAGCGATGTTTCTCATGAATGCTCTGGATTTTCGATTTGGTCTGACAGTTGCTTCTCAATTTGCTCTGTTTCTTACTCCACCTTTTCTTCACAGTTGTATTTTAGGATCTCAGCATTCAATTCTTCATCTGTCATCTGTGAAATGCATGCTCCCAAAGTATCAACGTGAAGATGTAAAGATGTGTCTGTTTTTAGGTCTTCATCCTCTGATCTGAGTGGAATGATTGGCTCAGGTAGATCTTCTTCAAACATTTGTGCAATGCATTCTCCAATATCTTCATTTTAAGGATGGAAAGAGTCATATTCCCTTGTTGGTGCAGTTGGTACAAATAGCTCAGCTTCTTCATCCTAGTCAGAGTCAGAAGAATAATAAAAAATCAAATTGAGACTGTGTCGGTTCAGGCTCCTGAAC
>SKCR01042142.1:0-58989 GCA_019454045.1 Zanthoxylum bungeanum
AACATCAAATCCATAAGGTATAATATAGTCGACTTTTAAATTTACGATCTCTAAATAACACTCGGAACTCGCTTCCGAAGTATACCACGACCATGAATTTACTAGATCGCAAATACGTACATGATACCTATGCCATGTACACAAGACTGGCGGATTCTATCTAATGCTCACAGGATATCATTAGCATAAGTCCACACCCAACGAACAGGCGAATGTCTGATCTAAATAGATCGGTGACGTGACTGCCATCAAAGTGTGGAGGATATCTCATATATCCACAGTGGTATCTCAAGTCGAAGGACCACTATGCTACTCGACTCGAGAAGATTCCTATTGACGTTGGTGTACCATCGATTAGGAAATCTTCAGTGAGTCGTTCAGTGTTTATCAAATAAACACCTACACGTCTATACGAGTCTCCCAAGACTCATGGTTCATTGGGATAAACCAATCAGACCAAGTCTCGATATACGACATGTACTGGTCTCAGCGGATTTTACTAACCGACCCGTGTTAGTAAATCTTGACCAGGAACTTTATTTGAGAATATAAAACTTATAGTGACGCCTCCCAATGTCAATTACAAACTACGTTGTAACTACGCACTACGTTGTAAATCCTAGGGTCTTTGTCTAATATATACATATCACTAAATCATATTTAGTTTCAATCTAATCGTAATTAGATCGAATAAGTATATAAAAACAAGAGGTGCTACCATTAAGTAAGTAATATTATGGAAAAATGAATTGTTCGTATTCATGAATCAGACATAAATACGATCTGGATTGGCACTCCGAGCACTAACCCTAACACCTATGATGTCGAAGACCAAGACACTGTTGAGCTCGCAGTTCGCAGAGAGTACGGATAGCCCACGGGGGACTAATCAGATAATAAATGAGTCACCACCTAGTATAAGAGATTGTGAATGATTTAAGACCGCACTATACCTCCCGTAAGGTCCGACCTTAAACCCATTTGTGTTCGTAATGGTTCCTTACTGATGCCAGTATAATATCTAGGTTTGAAAAGAAGTATTACCATGCCTTAAAATGCAATATCACACAACAACATTTTTTATAGCATACACAACGCAATAATAAAAAAAGAACGATAAAAGAATAAATTAGATATTTTCAAAATGTCCAGAAATTATCAAAGCAATGATAAGTGCGAATTAAACATATCTTTCTGGCCTGACTTCGAAGAAGCCTAGCCGGGCAAATTTTTTTAATGCAATTAATGTTCGGCTTGACTTAGTGTAAGTCTGGCCGAATAATCTGCGTGAAACAAAACAATAAAAGTGCAAGATCATGCATATTATAAATAACATAGTAATAAAAATCAGAATTCTACAAGACCGTCACGTATAATTGTTTCCCAATGTTACGTGGAGTTTTATCTCAAGTACATACAATATTGCAGTCCATTCGGAATCGATTATGGAATTTTTATCTGTGTTTCCATCCAATATACCACTGGAAAACATACGACCAGATGTAGCTAGATATATGACCAGATTCTTTTTATAACAGATGTATGTCCGGCTATACATACATAATGTCCGGTCGGAGATATGTCGTCAATATAGTAAATTAAAAACACGAAAGTAAATATTTGGGGGTCCTCATGTCGTACCTTAAGCATAACTTTGCATCAAAAATACCTCTGAAGGTTTAGGTAGGTTGTTGGATCTCTTGCTAGAAGGGGAAATTTAAGGTTGTTGTGTTTTTGTTGTGTTATGTGTTTTGCCATTCCCCATTTTTTGGTTTATTCCTCTCTCTTTTTATAGAGACATATTTGCAGTTAATATGGGAAGAAATTGTTGGACAATTATGACCCATTGCATCACTATTTGTACAGAACACGATGTTGTTGTACAAATTAACTATGTGACAAAGGAAATTGCTCTTTTATCATTTGTAATTGGATTACCTGGATATATAAATGATAAAAGTCCTTATGATTAGTTCCTGATTAATAAGATATGAGACAATATTAATCCACAAAGGTTTAATCATTAAATATCTATAGTCGTAGTATTATCGAGACTGGACATCGATAATGCGGAATAGGCACTTGTGCGTGTTATGGAAGTGTAACCGTATAGTTCTCATATATTTGGGTATTGGATACTCATTCAAGTGTAATAGGAGGTTTTTACCGATGGTACGGAAACAGCTTCGCTCTGGATAGACCCCTCAGAATCCCATTGGTAGTATGACTATGTGTCTATGGGAATCCGAATCAGGGTAGGTGTATTTGGTCTTAACCTGAGACTTGCATCGCTAATACTTGTGACAATCAGTATACTTTGGTTTTGGTCGTCCGGGGCTTTAACAGATTCTGTGTACGCCTCTTCTGGGTATACTGAGAATCATAGTGTATTGGGTGTGATGTCAAGATGGAAGTATCACTTCAGTCATATGGAGATGATGATCACGCAGGGATACATAACTGGTACTCTAAGTGCTATAGCCATCGGGGAAGTATGACTAGGTCATGACTTTCCGATCATAAATATACTAGTTGCTAGTGATCCGATATATGCTTCGTACAAGGTAGACACAACTCCAGCCTCAGGCCTAGCATGTGACATCCGATACTGGATCATAATGCGCAATACTACATATACTACGCCTGACAAAGACATGTATTCCGTAGAAGAATATTTTTGGAGAATTGGGTAGGCACGGTGCTGAAAGTTCCTACAAGCAATAGCGACAAGAAATCTCTATACCCAAGAGGGGGGTGAATTGGGTTATCGCTATAAATGCGGAATTATAAAATCTTTGCCGATTTTAAGCTCTTATTACCAAGTGGGAGTTTTAGGCAATTTTCTCTATTCCAATTAATAGCCTATATGCAAGTTTCTAATCAATATTATAAATGTAATCAAACTTGCAAATAAGTAAAAGTTAAGGGAAAGAGAAATACGACACCACGATTTATAGTGGTTCGGCCAAACGTGCCTACGTCCACTCCCCCAAGCCTCGCTTGAAGATTTCCACTAGAATCGAGTTTTCCGTGGTTCACTCGTAACCAAGAGTTTTCCGCCAAGGCGCACTCCAAACCTTTTACAAGATTGAGTTTTATACGTAGGTGCACTCACAACCTTTACAAATTACCCAAACGATGGGATTTCACGAATCACAAGTGTTTTTGATAAAGAAGAATTAAAACACACTTGGGCACTCACAAATAATAAGAAGATTGTGTGAGAGCAAAACCCAAGTGATCTAAGCTCACTAGATGTAATGAAGATGTGTGTGAGCTTGTATGAGTGTTTAAGAATATGAAGGTGTATGACACTCTTTGTTTGCCTTAGAGAATGTGTATGAAGGTTTTCTAGATCTCTAACTTAAGGCAAAAGAGTTGGGGTTCTATTTATAATAAAATGCAAAGTTTTCCCCAACTTACAGCGAGACCGGCGAGCAAACCGGCGAGGAGACCGGCATGCCGGTCTAGGGTTTCAATATCTCCCAACGGCTATATAACGTTCGAAAAACTAGCCGTTAGACCGGCGAGCAAACCGGTATGGAAACCGGCGAGGAGCTCCCTGGTTCCAGAGAGCATGTTTTTCTCAGCCAAAACCGGCATGAAGACCGGCGAGAAAACCGGCATGGAGCTCCATGGTTTCAGCTCCCTGGTTTCAGTTCTGATGACCAGTCAAGACTGACGACACTTGGTATTTTGGCCATAACTCTCTCTAGAAAGTTCCAAATCATGATCCGTAAATTTCTAAATAATTAGACACATAGATCTAGCTACTGTAAAAAATAAGCTCCAAAAACATTAAGATGAATTTTATGGAATTTTTATAATGTGACATGTATGCAGAAAACTCACATATGAACATGTTGTAGTAAAATGGCCCTATAAAAAGTTCTATACATCGGAATTGTGTTCCGTTTGAACCGTAGCAAACAAGATACACATATCTATCTATGGTATATCATTTGAAGTTTAATTCAACCGTTTTCTAGTTTTTAGAAGATCATTTACCGATGTACTTGTGCATGAAGTTCATTTTGGTGCAAATAAAATGCAAATGATTTTTTTAGCATTCTAAGCCATTTTAAATGCAAGTGATGCAAAATGTATGATTCCTAAGAGCTTTAGATCACTTGAGTAAACTCACTTACAATAAAATTTAGCTCTTAATCATTATCTTCGATTTGCCGCTAGTCTTCACATTCTCGCTCTTCACCCCATATGCTTCGACACTTTTTGTATTGCTTCGTGTTCGTACGTCGAAGAATTCTTTCATGTTGACGTCATCAAAATCCATTTATGCGACCAAGTCGCCAACAATCTCCCCCTTTTTGATGATGGCAACCCCTTAAAACTTGTTGATACTTGTGAGCTTCTTGGAGTCCAAATTTGACAATTTTGCTCCCCCTCAACATAAGCTCCCCCTCAATGTGTGATTGTCTTGAATATAGCTCTATAACAACTTGAGTCTTGATATAGCTCTAAACAACTTGACAAACACATTAGTACATTTACTCCCCCTTAAACCAAGGGTGAGGGTAAAACAGTTTTAATCTCATTTCTAATGATTTCTCCCCCTTTGACATTATCAAAAAGTGGAGAAGCAAAATTAAGTTCGAAAATGAGATACCAATAGATAGATGTGTGCGAAAATGATAACAAATTTAAAAGATTTGCACATTTGGCATTTCCCCCTTTTTGCCATAAAAATCAAAATTCATGCATAAAATAGCATTTTTCAAAAGATAAATACTCATGAATACCATTAAAATCTAAGATCATCTTAAGCATGATTTCTCCCCAATTTGATACCAATTAAAAATATATCAATACATTCCATGATACCAATTAAATAATTATCAAAGTCCATGCATTTCATGATGCCGATTATATTCATATAAGATTATGCCATTTACATGCATTTCATTTTCAACCAATTAGTTCATATGGCAAGACATATTCAATCAAGTGATCACATATATTGCATTTAACTCAATAAATTTCATGTGATACCAATTGAAATAAGGAAGGGGTTTAAGTATATGATTAAGGCATTTAATGATATCAAATTAACAATTGATACCAATAAAAGTAAATACATTGCCTAATCACTTTGTATGCTTCAAAAATATTTTTACCAATATAAAATATGCATACATATGTAAATTAGAGGAAACGGTACCAATGTTTCCGTGGATACGGATTTAAACTTTACCGTTGCGATTCCTCATTTCCTTGAGCCTTTGGGATCAATTTTTCAATTCTCTTTAAAGATCCATTCCCAAAGCTCCCCCTACAAATTTATCAATTACACTTTGGTACCCAAACTTTCTTGGGTCCATTGGGGTTAGTTTTGATTCCTTGAGGAATCCATGCATTCTTCATCACATTCATATACATGCATTCAAAAATTTTATGTCCCTTTTTGTTACAAGCATGGCATGTGACATGTTCAATTCATCTATTCATTCTTAGCATGAGAATATGATACCTTAACAAAGTAATTCTTCAAAAATTTTCTTTTAATATAAGGCCTATATCCTAATCCTTCTCTTTTAAATGCACATTTTTGGGATCCAATAAGCATATTAAAGTTTTTATGTCCCAATGTGAATTTGCTAAGTATGTTTTGCAAATCTACAATCTTAGTATTTAATAAGACATTTTCATTCAATATAGATTCGCAATCGCATGTCTTAGAGCTAGATGGCATATTTAATATGGCATTTTCAAGTTCTAGCTTTTTAATCTTTAAACATGCATTTTCATCATTTAAGCATGCAATTTCTTTTTCATGTTTAGCCTTTAAGCATATAATCTCATTATCTAAAACATGAATTTTATCCATACTAGTTGCATGTTCAATTTTAAGTGTAGCATGCTCATTTTTAACTAATTTCAATTTCTTTTTAAGCATATCACACAATTCTTTTAATCCATTAAAGGCATTAAGTAAATCATTATCATATTGAGAATTGTGTACATCTTCTTTTCGCTTTCTTCTTCTTCAATTTCAAAGCGGATGTCCTCATCCGTGATAGCCATAAATGCTAGATTTGTTTTTCTTCTTTAGCTTGAACCTCTTCTTCCTCCTCGGATGAGCTAGAATCGCTATCACTCCAAGTTGAAGTTGCTTTCATTGCCTTTTTCTTCGATTTTCCTTTCATTTTCCTTAATGGGCAATCGATAGCTATGTGACCCGGTTTGTTGCATTCATAACACACAATTTTCTTGTTCTTCCGCGGCCATTTTTCTTCTTTAGCCTTTGATTTTCCCTTGAGTTTTGCGGATTTGAGAAGCTCTTTTACTTTATTGGTGATGCTTGCCAATTCATCATCACTATCATCTTCTTCACTTGAGCTTGACTCGTCTCTTTTTCTTGCTTTTAAGGCCAAGGACTTTCTTGTCCTTTTTCTCATCTTCCTCCTTTTTATCCATTTGATCTCCATTTCATACTCAAGCAATTTGCCGACCAAATCATCCATTTTCAAAGTGTTTATGTCGTTTGCTTCTTTAATGGAGGAGGTGTAGCTTCTAAACTCTTTCGGGAGAGATCTCAAAATTTTCTTCACTTGATCCGATGTCCCGATGACTTTTCCCAATGCTCCCAAATGATTGATGATGACCGTAAACCTAGAAATCATGTGATCAATTTCTTCCCCGGATTCCATCTTGAAATTGTCCAATTCGCACATGAACCGGTTGATCTTCGATTCCTTCACTTGGCTTGTGCCCTCATTGACCATTTCCAAAGACTTCCATAAATCATATGCATTTCCACATTCCGGAAGCTTGCTAACTTGATCCCGATCAATGGCACATAGGAGTTGGTTGAGTGCCCTAGCATTTTGTGAAGCTTGTTTTAGATCCTCACTATCCCATTCTAAACTCGGCTTCGGAATCTCAACCCCATTGCTATCCCTTTTTGTTGGCATTTTTGCACCCCGTGTGATAATCAAATAGGATGGCGGATCATTGGCTAGGAGATAAGTCAACATTCTTGACTTCCAATAATTGTAGTCGGTTCTGGTGTAAAACGGAGGTCTAGTAGTTGAATATCCCTCGGCAAAATTTGAAAAGTGGCTTGTAGATCCCATAGTCTATTCTCGGACGGTTAAGTCTTTCTTGAGAATACCTCGCTCTGATACCAACTGAAAGTTCCTACAAGCAATAGCGACAAGAATCTCTATACCCAAGAGGGGGGTGAATTGGGTTATCGCTATAAATGCAGAATTATAAAATCTTTGCCGATTTTAAGCTCTTATTACCAAGTGGGAGTTTTAGGCAATTTTTCTCTATTCCAATTAATAGCCTATATGCAAGTTTCTAGTCAATATTATAAATGTAATCAAACTTGCAAATAAGTAAAAGTTAAGGGAAAGAGAAATACGACACCACGATTTATAGTGGTTCGGCCAAACGTGCCTACGTCCACTCCCCCAAGCCTCGCTTGAAGATTTCCACTAGAATCGAGTTTTCCGTGGTTCACTCGTAACCAAGAGTTTTCCGCCAAGGCGCACTCCAAACCTTTTACAAGATTGAGTTTTCTACGTAGGTGCACTCACAACCTTTACAAATTACCCAAACGATGAGATTTCACAAATCACAAGTGTTTTTGATAAAGAAGAATTAAAACAACTTGGGCACTCACAAATAATAAGAAGATTGTGTGAGAGCAAAACCCAAGTGATCTAAGCTCACTAGATGTAATGAAGATGTGTGTGAGCTTGTATGAGTGTTTAAGAATATGAAGGTGTATGACACTCTTTGTTTGCCTTAGAGAATGTGTATGAAGGTTTTCTAGATCTCTAACTTAAGGAAAAAGAGTTGGGGTTCTATTTATAATAAAATGCAAAGTTTTCCCCAACTTACAGCGAGACCGGCGAGCAAACCGGCGAGGAGACCGGCATGCCGGTCTAGGGTTTCAATATCTCCCAACGGCTATATAACGTTCGAAAAACTAGCCGTTAGACCGGCGAGCAAACCGGTATGGAAACCGGCGAGGAGCTCCCTGGTTCCAGAGAGCATGTTTTTCTCAGCCAAAACCGGCATGAAGACCGGCGAGAAAACCGGCATGGAGCTCCATGGTTTCAGCTCCCTGGTTTCAGTTCTGATGACCAGTCAAGACTGACGACACTTGGTATTTTGGCCATAACTCTCTCTAGAAAGTTCCAAATCATGATCCGTAAATTTCTAAATAATTAGACACATAGATCTAGCTACTGTAAAAATAAAGCTCCAAAAACATTAAGATGAATTTTATGGAATTTTTATAATGTGACATGTATGCAGAAAACTCACATATGAACATGTTGTAGTAAAATGGCCCTATAAAAAGTTCTATACATCGGAATTGTGTTCCGTTTGAACCGTAGCAAACAAGATACACATATCTATCTAATGGTATATCATTTGAAGTTTAATTCAACCGTTTTCTAGTTTTTAGAAGATCATTTACCGATGTACTTGTGCATGAAGTTCATTTTGGTGCAAATAAAATGCAAATGATTTTTTTAGCATTCTAAGCCATTTTAAATGCAAGTGATGCAAAATGTATGATTCCTAAGAGCTTTAGATCACTTGAGTAAACTCACTTACAATAAAATTTAGCTCTTAATCATTATCTTCGATTTGCCGCTAGTCTTCACATTCTTGCTCTTCACCCCATATGCTTCGACACTTTTTGTATTGCTTCGTGTTCGTACGTCGAAGACTTCTTTCATGTTGACGTCATCAAAATCCATTTATGCGACCAAGTTGCCAACAGGTGCTTTGCTACAAGCCAACCATGTCTTGTAAATCGGTAAGAATGTGGTACCGGGTACGCACGTATTCAGATAGTCCGATAACCGTATTTACTACCCAACATATCCAGAGATATCTTGGGTCGCATCCCAAAGATTCACCGATGATATTTGACTCGAACAAGTATTAATCTGGGATTAATTAAGAGAGAGAAAATTAATCAGGGATTAATTACGGCAAGAATTAATCTGGGATTAATTATCAGAGAAAGAATTAATCTGAGATTAATTGCATCGAGAATTTATCTGGGATTAAATTCGTCGAGAGGAGAGAACGCGATTAATTTGGAATTAATCGGTAAAGTAAATTTAATGGTGAAATTAGATTTTACTATTTAATTTATTTAATTGGGCTAAAATAATATATTAGATATATTAATTGAAATCGGATTTCAACGGGAATTAAATTGGATTTTAATTCTAGCGAACGAATTAATTTGGAATTAATTTGTAAGCGACTTTAATAATAATTTTACGAGGCATAATTATTTAATTAAATTAGATTTAATTGTGTCGCGACGGAAAATTCGTTTAATCGGATTAAACGAACCCGAGCCCAAAGTGTGTTGTGCAAGCCAACCAAATTTTGAATTAAATGGGTGGGACCCATGACTTACATCAATTGTCAACAATTGATGTAAGTGGTTGGCAATGTAATAAATTGGATTTGATATACATTACACCTACCAAGTTAACACTCAACACATTTAATTTTGGAAATTAATCTCTCTCTCTGGCATTTTAGGCCGAATGGCCTTATTTGCTCTTGGCCGAATGGCCACAAAGAAATCAAAAATTGAAATTTATATTGGCCGAATGAAAAACAATTGAAAAAAGCCATTTTGTTTTTTCTTTGCTTTGGAAGTAAGTGGCCATTAATTTCATTTTGACTTCTCTCTGATTTGGCATAATAAAGTCCACTGCTTTGTTTTTAAAATAATGGCCAAGAAAAGCCATTAGCCTTCTCTTGAAAAGATTTTTGGCCGACAGAAGCAAAATGAGCCACTGACTTCACCGAGAAGCAATTGCATTTTTTTGAAAAATGCTTTAGGCGTTTCTTGTTTGGCCGAGTGGCCTTTGACTTCACAATGGCTGTATTGGCCATTGTTTTGTGAAGAAGCCTATTACTTTCCTCTCTCTTGGGCAAATTTGTTTCTCTTTAGGAGATGAAATTTGTTCCATTTGTTCTTGCTAGCACATATGGGAGTCATTTGAAGATGATAGGGATACTCACCCATTAGCTTGGAAGCTTCAACATTCATAAAAGTTTTGAACTCGAGTCGATCAATGTAAGTCCTCCGCAACTTATTTTTGATTTTATTCACACACGAATCACGCTTAGAGATCCTGTGGCATGTCTAGGACACTAACAATGATATCAGAGAGATCTAAGCATGATTTGAAAATCTAGGGTTTATGGACTTTAATTTGAGTTTTTTGGCTTGGAGCTTGATTTGGCTAAATTGATGATTGGGTTATGTTTATATGATGTTCAATTGAATTTGTGCATTTTTGATTTTGTGAAAAATTGATAGGATTAATTTTCCCCAAAATATACCATTGGCCGAATGTATGCCCTAGGTGATTCATGGTGATTTTTGAAAATTTAACAATTAGATATGTTAATTGCATGAAATGGATATTAATTGTTGGTTTAATTGGATTGAAATCGAAATTGAATGTTATTTCATGATGATTGCCGTAAATGAAGCATGTTGGAAAGAATTGATTGTGCTTTAATTTGCGTTGGACATAAATTAAAATGTTGAGTATAATTAATTAAATTAATTGGTATTTTAGAAATATTAGATTAATTGATTAATTGTACTAATTACACTTGAATTGAATTAATATGTAATTTGGAATAATGTATTAATTTAATTTGTTGTATTTGGGCTAATGGGCTTGGTTGGGCCAAATTTTAGTATTGGATTATATTTGGGCCTAAACCATTTCCATAAAGTCCAAAATATGACTATTGGGCATTTAATAATTTAATTGGGCATAATGGGCCAAAATTGATTCCATGGCATAGGGTGATTCCTATTGGGCTTAGGCATTATGGGTTAGATCCATTTTAGCCAAAAGCTCAAGCCTAAAGAATTAATTAAAAGCTCATTGGACTTTAATTGAATAGTATCAGATACTAATTGGGCCTTTGAGACCCATTAAGATTGGATTTGGAATCCAAGTCTTTAAGGCACATAAATAAGTGTAATTATTTAATTTGAAATTAAATATGAATTAATATTGGATACAATTTAAATTGGACTTAAATTATAGTTCGATATAATTCAAGAATAATTACTTTGAGTATTTATTCTTAAACGAGTTTGACTCGAGCAAATCAAATCATTGTATGAACATTGGATGGTCATTAATCAAAGATTAATTAATTGGATTAGATTGATTGATAACATGCTTTGTGTGAATACTTGGATGTATGAATGGATAATGTATATCAGATGGATATTAGAAGGGTGAAGGCAATTTTGGAAATTGTTGTAATAAATTTAGAATTTATTAAATTGGACCTGCGTGTCCAGCCTATTATCTCCTTATCTCATTGTATTTCTCTTCTTACCAATTCCTCTCAATGTAAATGAGGTTTCTTTAGAAGTATTATGTAATTGGGTAGAAGTATAAATAGTGCTAGCGGGAGAGAGGAAATTGAGAGATTTGTTCTAGGAACAAGTTTGTTGTATATCCATCCGCATATCATTATTATTTTATTCGCGTCTTATTATGCTTTTAGAATGCATGCTTAAGGGTATATGATGAGACCTAATTAAAGATAATAAATTGGTTGCCAATTTACGACAAAAACCCTCATTTTATATTAAGCGTTTTTCCTTCCATTGAGTGATTCTCTCTCAAGATCCAAGATTGGCACTGGTTTGTTGGCCAAAGTCAAGACCTTTGTCCATCGCAGATGTGTTTGAATCATGAAGGATTTGTTCCATATCGTACGCCTTGGGCAAGTTGTGATTTGTTGGCCAAAGTCAATGTCACTTCTTGTTCATCGGCCTCAATTACGAAGCTTTCCCACTGTCAATGGGTCACGCTTAACTGGTTTCATTAAGCTTGTTGAGCCAAAGCCAAAGCTTAGTTGATTCAAAGGAAAATGGTTAGGGAATATATTGGATATATTGGTATATATTGGATATATGTTTCGGACTTGGAAGTCCACCTACTGGATCTAGGAATTGGATGAGATCCAATTGATCTTAGAGATCTACCTAGTTAAGTTTCATACAACTTGTTGGCCAAAGTCAAGGTTGTGTGTTATTTAACGGGATCCTAGCCCACTAGGAAATTAGGTTTCCCGAGTACTCCACATAGGGTTAGAGGCTCACTGAAAAATAGTGGGAGGCAAGTATTAAATTTGCAATTTCGTTTAAATACTTGCCAATACGCGCTCATTTCTTTTTTGTCATTAATTATTTATAAATATATTAGTTGGACTAATATTCAATTGTTGTTTTAATGTAACAGTTGGACTGTATTCAAACTACTTCATTTGTAGTTGGTTATATAATTGAAGGTGATATGGATACTCACCCATGAGCTTGGAAGTTTCAACATCCATAAAAGTTTTGAACTCAAGCCGATCAATTTAAGTCGTCCACAACTTATTTTTGATTTTATTCACACACGAATCACGCTTAGAGATCCCGTGGTATGTCTAGGACACTAACAGAAATCCCTCTAACAATGAAAAAATTGAAAGGGAAAGAGATCATGGTAAAATATGAAAATGTTGGTTTATGGAAAACAACTAAGAAGGAAAGAAGAGATCGAATCCTTCTACAAATCTAGAAACCCGATACATATCCGGCTGACTTGGGATGTGTCTGGCAAGATTTGGTAGTTGAGACAAGCCCAAGCCGAACATAGGTGATGCCTGGCTTGGATTTTGGCTGCTCTATTGGAATCCAATGGGGTTTCCTTCTCTTACAGCATTAAACCTTACAACCTTCCCAAACTTTTAGGCGGTGTCCTTATAAGAGACTCATCATCGAGTTAGGCGTAAAAATACAATGTCTACAATCACATCATATCTCAATTGTAGTTGAAAAATTGGCCGGACTTCTAAAACCCTAGTCCTAATCTTAATGTTGTTTGTTAATATTTTCAAGATTTTAAAAAACTCAGTTTCTTGACTTTTGAATTGATGTTCTTATAGATTTACAGCTCATATTCACAGTTTATGTTTCACGATTCAAAATTCATGATTTCTCAAGATTTATAGTTTAAATTCAGGTTTTACAGTATATGAATGATATTTTCTCAATTACAAATAAACAAGTGTTTTCAAAACACTAGTAAAGTACCGCTCTCTCGGCTTCAGTTTTAGCTTGCTTAATAGTTCTTTGGAAACCCTCTTAGGTTATTTCATGTTCAGGTTCAACTTTTCTTACTTATGTGGTGCCAGGTTCTTGCTAAGTAGGTTACATGTTACAGCTCAGCTTCCCCTGCTTATGCCGTGCTAGGTCCTACAAAGTTGGTTACACTCCCACGAGTTACGATACTGGTCATATTTTTCATGGATTTTATCATATGCAAGCGTAAACGGGGGCGATGGCCGAATCCCGACACGTACGGCAATACATGGGAGACTTCCTAATCCTAATTGTTGCATATGTAATCTTTCAAGTTTGATAGTTTTTCATGTTTTACAGTTCAGTTCACTTTTACAATTTTAGTCAATATTATCAGTTTACAAGCTCACGATTGCACTTACAATTCATATTTACAGCTTTTAGTTTATGTTACAATTTTCAGTTTATGTTATGGTTTGTTGTCATTGATTGTAGTTTAAGTCTTCAGTTTGCAGTTTACAGTTACAACTTCAGATCATGTTTACAATTTCTAAATCAAGAATACAGTTATTGGTTAAGTTTATAGTCTACAAGTCATGTATACAGTTTACAATCGTGTTTAAGGGGTTTCAGTGCATGTTACAGTTTTCAATTCATGTTACAATTTGCAGGTCATATTTACAGTTCACAGACACATTTAAAATGTACAATTTTCAATTCATGTGTTTAATTTGAAAATCCATGTTTACGATTGTAGTCATGAACATTCAGTCATCATCACAATATCTAAGTCCTGTATATGATTTACGATATGTGTTGCAATATTTACGATTTACGTTTCATAAGCTCAAGAGTCAGGTTTCGGGATTTATAAAGCAAATTCGTTAACTTATGTTAAACTTTTCAGTATTCACTCATTAGGTCATTAATACGACTTACTCTTCCACTTTCAGTTTCGTGTTGCATGACTACATGTATGCATATGACAAGCTTTGGAGAAAATGGATACCAACTGTAGTCATTTAGGAACACAGTGTCATGGGTCCACATGTTTATATATTTATCATGATAAGCCACGAGGCCGAATGATTTACACGTACGAACACACTGTAATAAGTATGATTCATGCAACTCATGTGTATTTATGTATCAGACATGCATGTATTCATAATTAGATAGCTCATTTATAGATCATTTCACGTAATTCATGTTCATATTAGGGACATATATTATCATCTCATACTATACCTGATCCGTTACCATCTTAACTCGAGGTGATATGATAGGGAGTTTCGAGGGTGGAGTAACTTGAGGCCCCACCACATCTTTCGCCGTACGACCACATTACAATTCACCACCCACCACACCAACTCTTGTTTCCTTTTAAATATAATAAATTGCCTTATTATTTCAAGATATTAAAACGTGTTTAAAATGCTAAAAAATATATTAACTATTATCTGATCATCACTCCTAATGGTATTAATCAAGAAAATGCAACTTTAGAATTGATTTTACCCTTCCTACCTTTTAAAGGAGTAAGGAATAATTTTTTTTAAGGAAAAAAATGTTTTTTTTCAAGTGGTAAGTGTTGTATAAAAGTTCTAAATTTTTCTTTAAATATCTCAATTTATTTCATTAAATTTATTAAATGTTACATTACTTGTGTTAACAAAAATTTTAAAAGTGTAAATTGTAATCAGTAATCTGAAATATGAACCAAAATAATAATTATTCATTTATTTATAACAAAAAATTTGTGAAGTTTACAATGTACGAGTATCATGTGATGTGCATAACTTGATAAGAAAACATTTTATGGTCTTAATGGTTAATTATGAATACACAATTAAATAGAAATCGTTTAATTAAATCGAATCGACAAAAAATTTCTGTATTTTAATTTACCCTTCTCTATTATAATGCCAACATTTTATAAAAAGATTCACTAACCGTGAAAAAAAAAAAAACCAAAATTCAAGTATAATGAAAATAATCTCCCTTTGGATGACAGTGAAATAAATCCAATTTTAATAATTTTCCAAACTCGTTAGTTTAATTCTTATTCAATTTCTTAATTTTTTTTTTAATTTCTTAATTACTAATACAAAAGAAATTACGAAAAACCGGCAGTGTACGGCCACGAGCCAGTTAGCCGGTAAAACAAAGGGACACAACGACTGACAAGATTCTCCGCACGAGTAAATTGTAATTGGTATCTCCCCAAATCCCTTTCGGATTCTTTTTATATTTTGCACCGAATTTCATATAGGATTATAGACTAATTTTTAAAATGAAATTATATTTTCTAAATTAAGCCTTAATTTTGGATCAAATATCTGGGTGCGACTGCAAAGCCGGACTATAAAAAAAACCCAACAGCAGCTTCCTCTGCTCACGTTTCTGTATAGCTTAGCTAGCCATTGTTGTTATATTCAATCAATCAGAGCAAATCTCAATTCCCAGTTTCGTATTGTGTTGAAGAGTGAGTCTGAGTATTTGAAACATGTCTCTGCTTTCAGATCTCCTTAATCTTAACCTCTCAGAATCCACTGACAAGATCATCGCTGAGTACATATGGTTCGTTTTTTCCAAACACTTAACTCTGTTTCTTTAAACTCATACATGTATTTCCATGCGTTTCTTTTACTTGTCTCTGCTTGTTTCCTTGTATGCTTTAATGGGTATATTTTGTTTTTGATCTAGTGCAACATCTTTGTTACAAGTTGTTTTTGATGGCCATTGGGTTGTTTTTTCTTGATTCATTTTGGAAATTTAATATTTCATTGAAAAAAAAATGCTTTTTATTTGAGCCAAATAATTGTGTGATATGTGGCATGTGCAGCCAAGCTGTGTGTTTCTGTTTTTTTCAGGTGACACAATAAGTTTTTTTTTTTTAAATTGTATTTTTACTTTCTGATATTCATCTATGTGATGAGTCAATGGTTGTGTATGATTAATATATAGCTGATTTAGTAATTTTGGTTTTTGAACTTTTTGAATAGGATTGGTGGATCTGGGATGGACCTCAGGAGCAAAGCAAGGGTAATAATTTTTGTTTTTTCCCCTCAGGAAAAGAATATATATATTTTTTGGTTTGTAATTTATTTGAATTTGTTTGGTGATTTTGTATAGACTCTTCCCGGTCCCGTTAGCGATCCCTCCAAGCTTCCCAAATGGAATTATGATGGTTCCAGCACAGGCCAAGCTCCTGGTGAAGATAGTGAAGTGATCCTCTAGTAAGTGTTTTTGTTACCCTTTTGTATCATAGTTCAAATTTAATGGTTTTTATATATTTTTGTAATGAAACAGTCCTCAAGCTATTTTCAAGGATCCATTCAGGGGGGGGCAACAATATTCTTGTGAGTTCTGTTTATTCTCTATATCACGCATTTAAAGTCTATTATTCTATCATAGGGTTAACATTTTCGTCGTTTCCATCTCATTAAAATGATATTTTAGAATGTTAATTGGTTTAGGTTATGTGTGATGCTTACACTCCTGCCGGAGAACCAATTCCAACAAACAAAAGGCACGCAGCTGCCAAGATTTTTAGCCATCCTGATGTTGTCGCGGAAGAACCATGGTAATTTCTGCCCCGTATTTGTGTATTACTTTGTATTTTTTTTGTGGGCTATAAAATTCCCTTGGTGCTTAATCTGGTGACAGGTATGGTATCGAGCAGGAATACACCTTGTTGCAGAAGGATGTTCAATGGCCTCTTGGCTGGCCTATTGGTGGTTATCCCGGGGCTCAGGTTTTATTCATTCTAATGCTTACACTGCAATTCCCCGTTTTGTTGCAAGTTCTTTTGGTTTTGTTATTTCTTGCTACCTGTCTTGTATTTTGCTTGCGCTTACAAGTGGCAAATAAACAACACTGCTTGATTTTCTTTGTCATGAGCTTAAATAGTTTAAGTTCGTGACATAATATCACTATGATTTCTTACTTTCTGTTATGATTGAGTATTGTGTTGTGTCTTAACAGGGACCATACTACTGCGGTGTGTTGTGCTGAAAAAGCCTGGGGGCGTGACATTGTGAACTCCCATTACAAGGCCTGTCTATATGCAGGAATTAATATTAGTGGCATCAATGGAGAAGTCATGCCAGGGCAGGTAAATTACCAAATTGACTGTATTTTTCTGGTTTAATTTCCTTTTTTCCCTAACATAAACCAGTAGCTAAATCTTGTTTTTAATAATTAAATCATTCGTCATATTTAATGTAGTGGGAGTTTCAAGTTGGTCCCTCTGTTGGAATTTCTGCTGGAGATCAGGTGTGGGTTGCTCGCTACATTTTGGAGGTAAGTTATCATAATGTCTTTTTGGAAGATACTTCTTATAAGTACTACCACTACCGGCCAAAGATTTCAACTGTTTTTAATGCCAACATTTGATTTTAACAGAGGATTACAGAGATTGCCGGGGTTGTGCTTTCATTTGACCCCAAGCCAATTCAGGTTAATTCTCCTTGATCATTCTCAAATTTTTCTGCTTCGTTAAAATACCCTATATTCTGTATTGAATTGCAACATTAGAGGTCTGATATTAATTCAAAGTTCTACAGTTTGTCCCTTTGCGTATTGACTGTATGTATCTTTCTTTTAAAAATTTTGTCCGAACAGGGTGATTGGAATGGGGCTGGTGCTCACACAAATTACAGGTTAATAATTGGTTTTCTTCATGTTAAATGGATAACTGAGATAGAAGTTTTATATCCTCATAAAATATTTGACAATGTTTCAGCACCAAGTCCATGAGGAATGATGGAGGCTTTGAAGTTATTAAGAAAGCAATTGAGAAGCTTGGACTGAAACACAAGGAACACATTGCTGCTTATGGTGAAGGCAATGAACGGCGTCTCACTGGAAAACACGAAACAGCTGACATAAACTCTTTCAAATGGGTATAAATCGATTATGTGGAGCGTTATCTCATATTGCAGCATATTTGATTGTGTATTTTATGAAGTGTTTTCTCGTAAAATCAAACAATGTGATCTATTTTTCCTTATACCCTTGTCATTTGACAGGGTGTTGCTAACCGTGGAGCATCAATCCGTGTTGGACGAGACACAGAGAAAGAAGGAAAGGGTTACTTCGAGGACAGGAGGCCTGCTTCGAACATGGATCCTTATGTGGTCACTTCCATGATTGTAGAAACCACCATTCTGTGGAAACCTTGAATGTTCAGCTAGAGAGCTTTCAAATATTGTGTTGACTTTGCTGGCCTTCTTTTCAGGATTCACGAGAGCCATATTGTGTTTTATTAAGGTCCTTATTGTTTTCATTAGTAGTAGTTTAGCTTGTGTCTAGTTTGCACTCTGCCCTGGTATTTGAAACAGCAAAGTGGTTGGGTTCATTGCTTCCCTGATGTTTATTGGGTTGAATAATGTAAACATTTATAAATTAATAACATTATGAAAGGGCCAATTCCTATTGTTCAAATCTTTGTTTTGTTTGTTACCGTGTTTTGAAAATGGACCGGCGGTGATCCAAAAGATCATCAGTTGATATCATAAATTAATTATAAAAAAATATAAATTTTTAATTTTTAGTTTTACAAAAAAGTTAAGAACCGGTCAGGCTCACGGGTTCTTAATTTTTGAATTGTGATGCCTTTAGAGGAATGTCATCCAGCTTGTCCATCAATCTCACTTGCCATCAGTGAATTATTGATGATCCTTAGCCACCCTTTTTGAATCATGGTGCATACATCTTGATTATTTTATCAGCAATAATCAAATAAATTTACAGGATCCAAATCATTACAAGTAGTTTTCTTCCTGGAGGATCCCTGGAATCTTGAAATTATTTGTTGTCTACACACACTCCATTCAAAGCAGTATCTGATAACTTTAAATCATAATCAAACAGAATCTGAAACGTAATCTTTATATATGATTCTGCCAACATGAAAATGTTCCTCAATAATAATTACATAGCTATAAAGATTGTAACAAATATCATATTATATATATATATAATTTTTTTTTCTTTTTAAAAAGATAAAAAAAAAATGTACAAACTCAAATACATTTTTTCAGTTTGTTTTCCCTCCAGTTCGGACGTGTCTTGTGTTGAATTGGGATCAAGACAAAAAAAAGTTCTACTTGATTGAGAAGGTGATTTAGATTAATTTCTACCATGACAAATAATTTAGGGTTTGGTTGTCAGGAGATTTTAAATTGATTTTAAAATCTTGAAAAAGCCTAGGAGTAGACGGAGATTTTATCTGCTCTACTTAAGTCCGGATTGAGTGGTTTAACGACAGGATTTCCAAAAAAATTATATAAATGCATGCTATTGGAGGAAAACTTTAAATTGATTCAACTAATCTTACGCGGATGACTGATATATCATGCAATATATATCCTTTTTTTTTAGGGGGAAAAACAATATTTAGAATCAAACAAAGAGTTCCAAAAATCGAACAATTGAGTCAAATATCCCACGAGGACTTAATACCTAAACTATTAATTTATGAAGCCAAATATTTACGAGAGTACCTAACAAATTGATTGTTTTGATGTGATGAAGACTTTAAAATTAAAACAAGTAAATGAAAATAGCGCGAAAGTAGATTAAGGAAAATTCAATATTATTAAACTATCCAAGGTTGTGAATTCTTCTGTTACCTTTTTAAAGATGAAGTGATTATTTCATGTTTGTGTAATATACTGGTTTACTAACCTGGAACACGAAATTCTGCAAAAGCCTCTGTCGATGGTCATATGCAAATATCGAGTGTAACCCAATAAACCATATGGCTATGTCAACCAAGTTACCTGAATTCATAAGATTAAGTCTCAATTGTGGCAACCCCTGCCCAACATGTATATGTCTTGTTGGGTTTCTAGATTAGTCCCAAGATCAATTCAAGCAATGAAACATGTGTGAATACTCAAAAGAAGTATGGCGGAATCATACTTACAATGATCGGCTTTTGCGATGCGAGGAACAACAAAAATCTTCAAGCCTTTCTTCCATGAAGCTCATGGTTTTTGCCTCTATTTTTTGCTCCAATTTTGAATCTCCAAGATCCAAGCTTGTTGTGCATTCCATGCCCATGGGTGGGTTTCCCTATCACATTCGGATGACTCCTAATGTGTGCTATCACTCGGAAAAATTTACCGCAAATTCTTCCATGGCTTCTTCCAACTCTCGGCATTGAAGGAGAAATAAGGAAGAAAATTGGCCCTAGGCCGAGAGAGTGAGGGAGATGAAGGGAGAAATTGTGTTGTGTGTTGTGTATCTAATACACTAAAAATGAAAAGTCAAATACCAAAAATAATTAAATGGTAAATGTCTTTCAACCATCACACTAGAGTATTTCACACTCAAGCATCAAATCCCATCAACTTCCATCAATCAAAGTGACTAAAGTTGACTAGTGATGTGACGCTTGATGTGATTAGTGGGCCCCACTCGATTCGAAATGCAAGTGGGCTCGCAAACACTCCCGGGTTCGGGTTCGCTAATTTCAAATTAACGAATTTTCTGTTGCGACGTAATTAAATCAAATTTAATAAAATAATTATGCCTAGCAAAATTACTATTCACGTCGCTAACGAATTAATTCTAAATTAACTCGTTCGCCCGAATTAAAATCTAATTTTAATTTCGCGTCGAAATCTAATTTCTTATAATATATCGAATATATTATTTTATCGATTAATTCCAAATTAATCGTTCTCTCTCTTTAAATAATATTTTATCCCAGATAAAATATCTCCGTAATTAATCCCAGATTAATTTTCTCTCTCTAATAATTAATCCCATATTAATAAAGTGCGAGTCATACATCATCGGTGAATCTTCGGGAAGCGACCCATGAGATCCCCAGATATGTTGACAGTAAATCCGGTCGTCGGACTATCCGAACACGTACGTACCTAATACTACGTTTTTACCGTTTACAAGACATGGTTGGCTTCTAGCAAAGCACCGTGCCTTCCCAATTCTCCAGAAATATTCTTAAAGGAATATGTGATCTATATCAGGCGTAGTATACGTAGTATTGCGTATTACGATCCAGTATCGGATGTCACATGCTAGGCCTGGGGATGGAATTGTGTCTGCCCCGTACGAAACACATATCGGGTATCTGGTAACTAGTCTCTATAATCGGATAATCATGACCTAGTCATATTATCCCGATGACTGCAGTATAAAAGAGCACCAGTTCCGTATCCGTCTTGACATCACACCCAATACACTACGATTCTCAATATACCCAGAAGAGGCGTACACAGAACCTGTTAAAACCCTGGACGACCAAAACCAAAGTATATTGATTTTCGCAAGTATTAGCATTGCAAGTCTCAGGTTAAGACCAAATACATCTACCCTGATTCGGACTTCCATAGACACATAGTCATACTACCAATGGAATTCCGAGGGGTCTATCCAGAGCGAAGCTGTTTCCGTACCATAGGTAAACACAACCTCCTATTACACTTGCATGAGTATCCTATACCCAAATATATGAGAACTATGCCGTTATGCTCCCACAACGCGCACAAGTGTAATACTAGTCTTTTACGCATTATCGATGTCCAATCTCGATAATACTCCGACTAGAGATATTTAATGATTAAACCTTCGTGGATTGATACTGTCTCATATCATCTCAATCTGTAACTAATCATATGGACCTTTTATCATTTATACATCTAGGTAATCCAATTACAAATGATAAAAGGGCAATTTCCTTTGTCACATAGTTAATTTGTACAACAACACCATGATCTGTACAAATAGTGATGCTATGGGTCATAATTGTCCAACAATCTCCCACTTGGCCTATAGCCAATCACTCAAGTGTCATACACCCAAACTATGTATGGTTCGCTCAAACTTCTGCTGAGAAAAAGCTTTCGTCAGTGGATTTACGGTGTTTTCATTTGATGCGATTTATACGATCATCACATCGCCACGATGTATGATCCGAACGAATCAGATGAATATTTGAAGTATATATCTGGATCGTTGATGAGACCATTAATTCTTTAGCCTGTGTTGTAGCCTAGCTCAGCTGCTAACAGAACTACTCCTAATCTGATTAGGATTATTATCGATCCAAAAGGCTTCTATTGCTGCCTCAGCTGCATCAATAATCCACTTTTGTTGTTTATTCGGTAACAGTATCTTGCATGGAAGATTTCCAGCTTACTGTTCCGTTATTCAAACTTTATAGTACCTTCATTACGACTAATAGTCATTTTTGTCGGTTTGGAAACTTACAGAGGTGATCCCAGTCACTTCAAGTTCTCCTTCTCCATAGTATAAAACAGCATCATTAGTTCTTCTAAGAAACTTAAGGATGTTCTTAACATCAATCCAGTGACTAATAAATGGATTGGCCTGATTGTGACTCCATATGCTCAAAGCGTATGAGACACCAGGTCGCGTACACTTTTCAATGTACAAGTTCTCGGAGAGTACCAACAACTTTTAGATCTATCCCAATAGATCTTTATTCCTAGAATAAAGGTTGTCTCTCCCAAGAATTCTACGGAGAATTTTCTTGAAAGCCAAGCTTTCACCGATTGTATTATGGGAATGTCATTTCCAAGAAATGACATGTCATCATTACTTAGGACATTCATTGTCAGTGCGCTCCCACTAACCTTCTTATATACACAAGAATAATTTTCATTTTGAATTAAATCATAACCATTATGATTACATCAATACGATAATTCCAAGAACGCAATGCTTGCTTCAATCCATAAATGGATCGAATTAACTTGCAAACCTTGTTTGCTCGTTTTGGTATAACAAAACCGTCAGGATGTTGTAAACATCCTCCAAAAGGTTTCCATTTAAGGAAAGCGATTTTGACGTTCAACTGCCATATTTCATGAATGAAACATGCAGCATTAGCAAGCATTATCCAAATGGATTTAACCATGGCAACGAGTAAAAGGTTTCGTCATAATCGACACAATGTTGATAACGATACCTTTTTTTGCTACAAGCCTAGCTTAGTACGTTGGTATGTTGCCATCCATGTATGTCTTCCTTGAAGACTTATATAGTACCAATAGGCACATTGCCTTTCGGTACATCAACCAGTGTCCAAACTTGGTTGGTATACATGGAATCCATTTCAGACTTCATGGCATCTTTCCATAATAGGGAGTCGATACCTTGTATCACTTCCTCATACGTAGTCAGTTTGTATTCCTCAATAAGATTGACATCTTTACGAGGTGAGATCAGAAACCCATACCTCCCAGGTTGTTTTCTGACTCTCTCCGACTTACGTGGTTCTTGTGTATTCGAAGATTATTGGAATAGTTTCATCCTTGATGAACTATCTCTGTTCCATTAAGGAATCGGTGCCTGGAATAGTATTACTTCGATTTTCATCGAGTTTTACTTTCCTCCCACTTACCACTGCAAATCGGTATTCCTCTTAGGAAAACCGCATGGTGAGCAACAATTAAATTGTTCTCATGTGAGTTGTATAAGTACTATACTTTGGTTACCCTAGGATAACCTATAACTTAGGCACTTATCCGATTTGGGTTATAGTTTGGTATCATCCAAATGTATGCCCATCATTCCCAAATCTACAGGAATGAGAAAACCCGATTTCTTTCCTGTTCATATCTAATATGAAGTATGTCTAACAGATTTTTATGGAACCTTATTCAAAATAAGTTTTGCACTGTTAATGCGTATCCTTTGAAGGAAATGGTAGCCAGAGCGACTCATGATTAACCTTATCATGTCCAACAAAATTTGGTTTCTCTGTTCGGACACACCGTCAAATTGACGTGTTCCTGGAAGAGTCCTTATTGAAAGAATACTATACTCTTTCAAGTATTTGAGAAACTTATTGCTTAAGTATTTTCCATCATGGTCTAACCGTGACAGTATAATACTTTAGCCGGTCTGTCTGTCTACTTCATGTCGAAACTCTTTGAATTCATCTAAAGTTTCCGATCCGTGTTTCACAAGATACACATAACCATAACGCGATGCCACATCCGTAAAGGTTACGAAGTATTCATATCCACCTCTAGCCTAGCTAGATATGGCCCCACTTACGTCACTATGAACGAGGGCCAACATATCGGTGGCATTTGTACTTTTACCAAGTAAAAGGTGTTATAGGAACTTTGCCTAATAAACTAGATTCGTAGACATTATTTGAATGTAATCAAATTTGTCCTAGTACCCACTCTTCGAAAGTGTGGATATACGAGTATTGTTTAATGTGTCCCAGACAACTATGCCACTTATAAGTCTCAACTGATTAATTCAGTTTGAGCTATCTGTTTGTCATGTTATACGTTTGAGATTTATTTATATTCAAAATATAAATACTGTTATTCACATCTAATGTGTTCATCTCAATATCATCTTTATAAAATAAAACACTTTTGTGTCTAGAATATAAAGGTATACCCGCAACGGGTTAAACCCTGATATAGAGATAATATTTCTAGTCAAACTAGTTACATTCTAACAGTTTCCTAATTTAAGTATATACCCGAAAGGTAGTTCCTAAACTTAGGTTTCTACGGTTAAAACAGCGACTGTCGTCCTGTTTCCGATTCGTAGGTTAATCTCAACTGAAGTCAGTATCCTGCTTATCAGCAGATTCTGCACACTAGTACATATTTATGTACCACATCCAGTATCTAAAATCCAATTTTAATACTAGTTGTGAACATGTTTATGACAAACATGGTTGAAGCCGGAGCCTTGCCCCTCTTCAATTCCTTCATGTCTGCCTTGTCCATACGGCAGTCACGCTTCCAGTAACCCCGTTTGCCACAGTTTAGGCAGACATCTTGGGATATGTCATTTGTCTTCCCAGAAGATTATAATGATTTTGCCTTTGCCCATTTTCCACACCCCAGAAGCCTTTGGCCAAGCCTTGGTCTTCTGGGATGTCGAAGTAAGATGCGCCTTGCGCTTCTTGTCCTATTGCAAACTCTGGCTTTGTCTCATTGAGTATAGCCATTAACTCTCCAAGAGTTTTCTATTGCGATTTGTACTTCTAAGATCTAAGAATAGATCTATGAAGATCCTTCAATTTCATTATCATATTATAAGGATATAATCCTTAGTTCTGATTAAGAAATTAAGGAATCTTTGCGACAAGCATAACAGATTAAGCACTAAAGTTATCATCACATGAATATTCCAAATATCATGTTCTACTATTTGCTCAACTCCGGCTTAGGCTCGAGACGTCATTCTATCAAATAAAATAACTTCTCGGTCACCAGGACTATCCTGAGATTTTATTCCCAATCTGAAAATTAAAGCCGTTTAAAGATATTTTCACCCAGGATTATGTTCTAAACGCTAATCTTTCATTTATCTTGATTCCAATAGTCTAACTATCAATCAACGATTTTAGGTACAATTGATTATAATGATTACTATAGTCCAACTATATAATCAACTATAATTTTAATTGGTTAAATTCAAATATATTGATTACTATAATCCAATTATATAATCAACTATAATTGAAGTAGTTTGAATACAGTCCAACTGTTTATATAAAACAACGTTAAATATTAGTCCAACTAATATATTAATTTATTTGATGAAATATTTGAAATGAGCACGTATTGGCAAGTAACTAAACGAATATTGCAAATTTAATACTTGCCTCCCACTATTTTTCAGCGAGCCTCTAACTCTCTATGGAGTACTCGGGAAACCTTGTTTCCTAGTGGGCTAGAATCCCGTTAAATAACACACAATCTTGACTTTGGCCAACAAATTGTATGATAATTAACTAGGTAGATCTCTAAGGTCAATTGGATCCCATCCAATTCCTAGATCTAGTAGGTGGACATCCAAGTCCGAAACATATATCTTATATATGCCAATATATCCAATATATTCCCTAACCTTTTTCCTCTGAATCAACTAAGCCTTGGCTTTGGCACAACAAACTTAATGATCCTAGTTAAGCGGAACCCATTGACCTTGGAAAGCTTCGTAATCGATGTTGATGGACAAGAAATGATCTTGACTTTGGCCAACAAATCACAACTTGGACAAGACACCGATATGGAACAAAGCTTTCATGATTCAAACACATCCGCGACGGACAAAGGTCTTGACTTTGGCCAACAAACCAGTGCCAGTTTTGGATATTGAGTAAGAATCACTCAATGGAAGGAAAAACGCTTAATATGTGTTGAGGGTTTTTCGCGTAAATTGGCAACCAATTAATTATCTTTGTTAAGGTTTCATCATCATACACCCTTAAACATGCATTCTAAAAACATATTAAGGCGTGTATAAATAAAATAATAATGATATGCAGATGAATACTTAACACATTGTTCCTAGAAAAAATCTCTCACTTTCCTCTCTCTCGCTAGCACAGGTATTACTTCTACCCGATTACATAACACTTCTAAAGAAACCTCATTTACATTGAGGGGAATAGGTGAGAAGAGAAATACAAAGAGTCAAGAGGTAATAGGCTGGACACGCATGTCCAATTTAATAAATTCTAAATTTATTACAACAATTTCCAAAATTGCCCTCACCCATCTAATATCCATCCGATATACATTATTCATACATCGCATCCATGTATTCACACAAAACATGTTATCAATCAATCTAATCCAATTAATTAATCTGAAATTAATGACCATCCAATGTTCAAACAACGATTTGATTTTGCGCGAGTCCAACTCGTTTTAAGAATAGGTACTCAAAGTACGAATTCTCGAATTATATTAAACTACAACATTAAATCCAATTTAATTTGTATTTAATACTAATTTTATATTTAATTCTAAATTAAATAATTACACTTTTTTAATGTGCCTTTACGACTTAGATTCTAAATCTAATCGTTACGGGTCTCAAAGCCCAATTAACATCCAATGTCAATTTAATTAAAGTCCAATGGGCTTTCAATTAATTTCTTAAGGCATGGACTTTTGGTCAATATGGGTCAAACCCAAATACCAAAGCCCATTTAAGGAATCACCCTTATTTGCCAAGAAACCAATTTAGGTCCATTAGGCCCAATTAAAATTAAAGGTCCATTAAGTTATATTTGGACTTTATGGATATGGTTTTGGGCCCAATTGGATCCAACCAATTAGCCTAAACCAAACTTGGCCCAACCAAGCCCATTAAGCCAAAATACAACTTTACAAGCCCAATTCCAAATTTGGCCCAATTAATTAAATTACCATAATTCCAAATTTCATAATTTAATTAACCTAACTTGTATGCCATAATTAATTAACCAAATTAATATTTCCAAAACATCAATTTACACAATTAATTATGCTTATTATCATCAAAACATGTCCAACACATTTGAATCAAAAATCAATCATTTTCTATGCATAGTGGTCATGATAATTTGGGGATTTCTTTGTCCGATTCAATTTCAATCCAATTAAATCCTAAATCAACATTACCCAAATGATTTCAACTCATCCAATGATCAAAATCAAAAATCACCATGACTTTAGGGCACCTCCAAGTTCGGCCAAGCCTATATTTTGGGGAAAAATTGATCCAATCCATTTTTCACAAAATTGATCACAAAGAACTCCAAGTCATCCATATACAAGTATGCTCAAACAAGTAATTTAGTCAAAACATGCTCAAATCCAATTTACCCAAATTTAACCCTAAGTATATTTCATGCTCAAAATGGCTCTGAAACCATTGTTGGATTTCTAGATTAGTCCCAAGATCAATTCAAGCAATGAAACATGTGTGAATACTCAAAAGAAGTATGGAAGAATCATACTTACAATGATCGGCTTTTGCGATGCGAGGAACAACAAAAATCTTCAAGCTTTTCTTCCATGAAGCTCACGGTTTTTGGCCTCCATTTTGTGCTCCAATTTTGAATCTCCAAGATCCAAGCTTGTTGTGCATTCCATGCCCATGGGTGGGTTTCCCTATCACCTTCGGATGACTCCTAATGTGTGCTAGCACTCGGAAAAATTTGCCGCAAATTCTTCCATGGCTTCTTCCAACTCTCGGCATTGAAAGAGAAAGAAGGAAGAAAATTGGCCTTAGGCCGAGAGAGTGAGGGAGAGGAAGAGAGAAATTGTGTTGTGTGTTGTGTATTTAATACACTAAAAATGAAAAGTCAAATACCAAAAATAATTAAATGGTAAATGTCTTTCAACCATCACACTAGAGTGTTTCACACTCAAGCATCAAATCCCATCAACTTCCATCAATCAAAGTGACTAAAGTTGACTAGTGATGTGACGCTTGATGTGATTAGTGGGCCCCACTCGATTCGAAATGCGAGTGGGCTCGCAAACACTCCCGGGCTCGGGTTCGCTAATTCTAAATTAACGAATTTTCTGTTGCGACGTAATTAAATCAAATTTAATAAAATAATTATGCCTAGCAAAATTACTATTCACGTTGCTAACGAATTAATTCTAAATTAACTCATTCGCCCGAATTAAAATCTAATTTTAATTCCGCGTCGAAATCTAATTTCTTATAATATATCGAATATATTATTTTATCGATTAATTCCAAATTAATCGTTCTCTCTCTTTAAATAATATTTTATCCCAGATAAAATATCTCCGTAATTAATCCCAGATTAATTTTCTCTCTCTAATAATTAATCCCAGATTAATAAAGTGCGAGTCATACATCATCGGTGAATCTTCGGGAAGCGACCCATGAGATCCCCGGATATGTTGGCAGTAAATCTGGTCGTCGGACTATCCGAACACGTACGTACCTAGTACTACGTTTTTACCGATTTACAAGACATGGTTGGCTTCTAGCAAAGCACCGTGCCTTCCCAATTCTCCAGAAATATTCTTAAAGGAATATATGATCTATATCAGACATTGTATACATATTATTGCGTATTAAGATCCAGTATCGGATGTCACGTGCTAGGCCTGGGGCTGGAATTGTGTCTGCCCCGTACGAAGCACATATCGGATCTCTGGTAACTAGTCTCTAAAATCGGATAATCATGACCTAGTCATATTATCCCGATGACTGCAGTACAAAAGAGCACCAGTTCCGTATCCTACGTGATCATCATCTCCACTATGACTGGAGTGATACTTCCGTCTTGACATCAAACCCAATACACTATGATTCTCAAAATACCCAGAAGAGGCGTACACAGAACCTGTTAAAACCCTGGACGACCAAAACCAAAGTATATTAATTGTCGCAAGTATTAGCGGTGCAAGTATCAGGTTAAGACAAAATACACCTACCATGATTCGAACTTCCATAGACACATAGTCATACTACCAATGGAATTCCGAGGGGTCTATCCAGAGCGAAGCTGTTTCCGTACCATCGGTAAACACAACCTCCTATTACACTTGCATGAGTATCCTATACCCAAATATTTGAGAACTATGCCGTTATGCTCCCACAACGCGCACAAATGTAATACTAGTCTTTTACGCATTATCGATGTCCAATCTCGATAATACTCCGACTAGGGATATTTAATGATTAAACCTTCGTGGATTGATACTGCCTCATATCATCTCAATCCGGAACTAATCATATGGACCTTTTATCATTTATACATTTAGGTAATCCAATTACAAATGATAAAAGGACAATTTCCTTTGTCACATAGTTAATTTGTACAACAACACCATGATTTGTACAAATAGTGATGCTATGGGTCATAATTGTCCAACAATTTCTATCCTGTAAGGAAATCTATTAAAGGGTTATCTATCCTCAAGGAAGATCGTGAGCTATTAAGTCTAAGGCTGAAACCTAAAATTCTTTCGTCAAGTTTATTTTAAGTTTACCCGATCAATCTTATTAGTGGCTAGTTAACAAGAAGCATTAAGCTTAAGACTTAATAAGTAAACCTTTATATTACCCAAACTATAAAATAAACCCTTATAAACCGGTGATATTGGATTTCATCACAACCCCAGATAACAGGCTTAGCTACGACACATATTTACAACTACTAAAAGCTTAAAAATAAAAGACATAAAGTAAAGTGCTGAAAAGTAAATGCTGGAAATTAAAAAGGTAAAAATACAATGAAAGAAAATGTTGGGTTAAAGGATCCACTTCTATTATTACTATTTTAGATATATCCATTAATATAAGATATTAACTTGTGTGATATTACCAACCAGCCATATAAGCGGTAACCTGATTAAGTCAAATTAATAATTAATTACCAACCGACCAACCAGACAGTATCCATGCTTAATCAGGTTAAAACCAATTTATAAATAATTACCAACCAGCCAATATAGCGGTATCCTCATTAAGTCAGGTTTTAAATAGTTATTATATTATAAATAAGGGAGATTAATCTAAAAATTAGTAATAGAAGTTTTACCTTTCACCCCAGCAGAAGAAAGTTACTTACTCATGCTGAATAGTAAGAACTGAAAAAGTAAAGAAAAGTAAGTACTATTGCGTAAAGTAAATAAAATTAATTACAGAAAACTGAAAATAAAAAAAGAAAGATACAATCTTCTTGGTTTTCTTAAGGAATTCTTTAGAAGAAAGCATGAAATGAATTCTGAAACTCGGCCTCAATTTATAGACATTTTTTGTGCTTGCGCGTCGCGCGCGCGTTGATCTTCAACACGTGGTGCTTGGCTTCGCGAGATGGTGACATGTGTCCGGCGGCTGGCGGCTGCTGAATTATTATGCTGACGTGGAGATGGCGATTATCGGAAACATGTGATGGTGACACGTGTCCGGCGCACGTTAGCCGATTTCATGTGATGGTGACACATGGCACGACGCACGTTAGCAAGGATGATGATTGTTGGCAGCATGTGATGGTGACACGTGTCCGGGGCATTTTAAAAAATTTGATGAAGTTGACACGTGTCCGACATATTTTAGCAAGCGGTGCATTTTAGCAAACTTCGGCACACGTTAGCGGTCGCGACGAGCAAAAGACGATTTTGCCCTCTTGTCTGTTTTTCACTGTTTTGGCCTTGATTTGATTCCAAAGAGTCCTGAAACTTTATTTATCTACAAAATAACACAAAACACATCAAAACATTCACAAAACTCAAGAAACTATACAAAATATTAGGTCAAATGAGTGGAAAATAGTGATACATTTACCACTCATCACACCCATGATGAGCGGAAAATATATCAATATTTACCGCCCCTTTTACCTAATATTTTGTTTAGTTTCTCGGGTTTGATGAACGTTTTGATGTGTTTTGTAGATAAATAAAGTATCGGGACTTAATGGAATCAACTCGGGGCTAAAACGATGAAATCCGGAGCAAAAAATGGCGAAAACAGAAATTTACTATACGCGTCACGAAGTGCAGTCCTAAATTCCAGTTTTGCGCAAGTTTGATATTTTGGTCATAACTTTTTCATCCGATATCCGATTGAGCTGATTCAAGTTCCAGATTACAGAAGACACAAAGATCTACAACTTTTAAGTCTTAACTATTTTAGAATTCGGAAGTTTACAAGACCGAAATTGATGAATAATCCAGTGTATTTTGTGTAATTACTATAGTCATTTTCAAATTATAAAATAAAATAAATAAAATAAAAATTGTCAAACTTCCACCAAACATGCTTCCATGTTTGGTGGAGGATTTGGTGCCATGTTTGGTGGAGAAATTAGTGGAGAAATTGGTGAAGGCAAAATTTTGCCTATAAATACCAAACCATTTCATTTGTAAATTTCATACTTTCTTCTATGTAATTCCTTAAAAATATTAAGAAGATGGTATCTTGTTTGTTTATTTACCGCTTTCAGTAATTAATCTTCGCATTTTCACTTTATTTTTTTTACTTTTCAGTCTTAACTTTCTGCAATTTACTTTTACGCAATAATACTTTCCTTTCTTTACTTTTCAGTAATGAGGAGGTAACTCCCCCTTGCTGGGGTAAAAGGTAAAACTTTTATTACTAATATTTAAATTAATCTCCCTTAAATATAATATATAAACTAGTTAAAATGTGACTTAAGGAGGATACCGCCTTATGGTCGGTTGGTAAATATTGAAATTGGTTTTAACATGACTAAACTGGATACCATCTGATTGGTCGTGTGGTAATTAATTATTAATTTGACTTAATCTGGATACCGCCTATATGGCTGGTTGGTAATTATCATGCAAAGTTAATATATTATATTAAGGGAGATATCTAAAATAGAAGTAATAAAAGTGGATCCTTTTACCTCATCATTTTCTTTTATTGTACTTTTACTTTATTTACTTTTCAGCAATTTACTTTCAGAATTTACTTTTCAGCAATTTACTTTCAACATTTACTTTTCAGCATTTAATTTTCAGTATTTAATTTTCAGCATTTACTTTCCGTCATTTACTTTCCGTCATTTACTTTTCAGTATTTAATTTCCAGCAATTTACTTTATGTCTTTTATTTTATTTAAGCTTTTACTGCCCGTAAATATATGTCGTAACTAAGTCAGTTATCTGAGGTTGTGATGAATTCCAATATCACTGGTTAATAAGGGGTTATTTTATGATTTGGGTAATATAAAGGTTTATTTATTGAGCCTTAGTCTTAATGCTTCTTGTTAACTGGGCAGTAATAAGATTGATTCGGAAAACTTGAAATGAACTTGGAAAATGGATTTTAGGTTTAAACCTTAGACTCAATAACCCACGATCTTCCTTGAAGATTGATAACCCTTTAATAGATTTCCTTACAGGATAAGAATATACCTGTCGGGCGGGGGTAGCCATAATTGGAACTTAATCTTAATGAATTCAGATAATTTGGTTAACATATGAATATGATTAATTGGCTTACACTGGGTATTTGTATCTGACCATCAGAAGAGGCTTTTGAATAATTTCGTATTCCAGGTTAATAAACCGATATATTACACAAAGGTAAAATAATCACTTCATCTTTAAAATTTTTTTGGAAGGATTCACAACCTTGGATAGTTTCTTAATATTGAATTTCACTTAATTTACTTTTGAGCCATTTTATTTACTTGTTTTAAATTTAAAGTCACCATTCAAGTCACCATCCAATCAAACAATCAATCCATTAGATACTCGTAAAAATTTGGCTTCATAAATTAATAGATTAGGTATTAAGTCCTCGTGGGATTGATACTTTTTATACTACTTGAACGATATGTGCACTTGTGTTATACACGTGTGATTATGCCGGTCAACCCCCAAACCTAACATTTTGCTACTCCTCGAGCAAAACAACAAAATTAAATAACATAAACATCTTTAAAATAAAAATTAAACTAAGCCATTTTCGTAGGGATCACGATTGCATTTAGCGTATGCAACAAGCCTTTAAACCTCTAGGTGTCCCTAGTAGACGAGTTGTAGTCTCGTGAGGGCTTACAGCAACGATACCCACAAACGTTTTACAAAAGTAAAAAGATAGTAAAACTAATGCACACAAAAACAAAAAGACAAGAGAAAAGAGAATAAAGAAGTTAATGACTAACTAGGTGAAACTTCTTATCAAAGTTTAGAGTTGTTTTCTTTCTTTCTAAATTACTGAATAAGTATATTCTCCGATTATTTTTTACCATTCTCCATATACACAACCAACAAAATATTAATCAACTCATTTTTGCCCACAATAGTCACAAGTGTAGTTGAAAAGAATGTAATATTTTTGTCTTAAAGTTATATTAGAATTCACACCTTTTTCAAGCAATGGAATATTTTTTTGATTTTCAGATTTTTATTTATTTATATACAATATCATCCATCCATGTAACGAGCTTTGGGTCAGTGACTCTCAAACCAATTGGCTTTAGGGCACCAAGTGTTAAGACACCCATACTGACTTAATTACTCAGACTTCAGATATATATATATTTTTTGTAATATTTTTGATCCATGTAGCAAGCTTTGGGCCAGTGGCTCCTAAACCAGTTGGTTTTAGGGCACTAGGTGTTAAAACATCCATGCGGACTTAATAACTCGGATCTCAGACGTTTTTTTTATCCAATCGATTTTTTTATATGTTTCTTCCAATTAAACTAGAGCACTGAATATTACAAGCTTTTCAAATACATCTCTTGGCTGTATGTTACCATGTATGTTGATAATACCTGTCAACTGAGCATATGAAGATCCATTTAAGTCAGTTTTATGGAGAATTTACAAATTAAATAATTCAAAAGGAAATAAACAAAAATTAACTTGTTACGAAATAGGCTAAGATACGTCTCAGGAGTGGAAATTCCTTACATAGCTATCTCATACCTGTTTCACCTGATTAATCAAATTAAAAACACAAAATATTTTTTTGATTTTTGTAAAATTTTTCTATTTTTTTGAATTTTTCGAAAATTTTGGACTAAAAATAAAAACAACATAAAAATAAGATACTAGTTAACTATTCCCCACCCCCAAACCTAAATGAGACATTGTCCCCAATGTCTTAAAAAGTAGAAGCTGAGTTTAGAAGATAGTACCTGGTTAGTTGAAATTCTACATCTACAAAGAAAATTTAAAGGTTAAGATCTAGATTTATTCGACGCTTCTTACAATAATTATCAGACCAGTTTATCTTGGAAAGGATATGGTTAATTTGTGGTTCAAAGGCTAAGATTTGGTCAATTAAATATGAGGCAGTTCTAACAGTGAAAATGAGATTTTTTAAAGGTTTTGACACGAACCCATTTCTTCGGGCATCATCAAGAAATACACAGAAAATCATAGAATCCATCAAAGTTAAACAGTCCAATCAGTTTCTGGTGTATGTTCAAGTTCGCCCAAGATAGTACTGTAAAGATTTCCTCCATCATGCCCAAGCTATCTGGCAAAGCAATAAAAGCATCAGCACGGTTAATCATATCTACCAGTCGTTCAGACATACCTGTCACAATTAGTTCCTCTCCATTTGATGGTCCTATCAGATTCACCTCCGCCAAAGGTTTTGGGATGATTCCCAGAACTTGACTGCCTCCATCTTGTACAGCCTTTGAAACTATCTGCATTAGTCCAAGATTGCCACCGCCATATACTAAGTGCATATTCCTTTCAGCTATGACTCTACCCAATTCCTGTACTGCCGCTACGTATTGTGGCTTAGTACCAACACTAGTACCACAAAAGACACATATTTACAACTCGTCTTCTTGAAGTGGCTTCCATTTTTATCTGGATGCCTTCAAAAGTGCAATGATGAGTTGAATTTATAACACCTGAAAAAGGTTAGTAATAATAACACTAGTATCTTCCAATGGATGATTATTAGCAAAACAATAAAAGAAATCGTGAAAGGTCAAAAAGGTCTGGATCCTGTCGGAGAAAATAGAAGAAAAAAAAACCCAAAAAAATCACAATTATTAGGAAAAGACAAATAGATATAATATTTACAGGAAGTAACGGCTTTGAATGACGTCTATGCGTCAGGGACAAGCTTCCCATCCAATTTTCTTATAAATTGGCAAACAGGGTCTTTTAGAGTCAGATTCCCGAGACTTAACTGTTGTCTTTATTTTCGGAATTGTGTATATAACAAGCAAATTTCATGATACACATTTCTATTGGGATGCGTCTCAAGAGTCTTAGATATGTCATCCAAAGACTCCTTACTCAAGCCATCCCTAATGAAATTAATCTTATCTTCACGGTTATCAGACACCATTCCTAAAGAACGACAACGAGTATTACAAAACATACGAGCACATTTATAGCATACAGCCATTCTTTTAGCTCTTCTTTTTTTAACATATGTGCTTCTTCCTAAACCAGACAAATGTGAAATAAAAGAGTCAGAAGACTCACCTGGCAATCGGACCCGTGCTTCAATAATCCAATGAATGTCAGTAGGAATACCTTTGGTCATCAGTAGTCTCATTCGTTCCAAGCGAGCTTTGTAGACTTTCATCAAAGAGTTTTTAGGGAGAGAAGGAAATTGCTTGTGAAGATTTGCGAGAGCTTATTCCATCCTGAAATCTGACTTTACCTACAGAAATTAAACACATAAAAATAAAACACACTAACTCAGAATATATACACAAATTGCATGGGTTGCCTCCCAGCAAGCGCTAAGTTTAAAGTCGTCAGCTAGATATGACTGCCCGAACCTTAGGCTGGATTTAAAAGTGTGACACTTTCTTTTTTTTCGCTCAATTGATTCTCCCCAGTAGTGCTTGACATGCTGGATGTTAACTTTGAATGTTTCGTTGGTGTTGGGATCAAGTAACTCAACGGATCCATATGGAAAAACCTGAGTGATCAAAAATGTACCTGACCACCTTGATTTCAACTTTCTAGGGAAAAGTTTCAACCTTGAATTGTATAACAACACTTGTTGCCTTGGTTCCAAATATCTGCGCACTATTTTTCGATCATGCCATTTCTTGGTCTTCTCTTTGTATAATCTGGCATTCTCCTAAGCATGTAGGCGAACTCCTCCAATTCGTTGAGTTGGTGAAGTCATTTCTCTCCTACAGCTTGTGGATAAAGATTCAACTTCTTTAGTGCCCAGTATGCATTGTGTTCAAGCTCAACTGGAAGATGGAACGCTTTCCCAAACACCATTCGATATGGGGACATACCAATGGGTGTCTTGTAAGCTATCTGGTAGGCCCATAATACGTCATCTAATTTTGTAGACCAATCTCTCCTTGTTGATCCAACGGTTCTCTCCAAGATTCTTTTGATCTCCCTGTTTGAAACTTCAACTTGTCCATTTGACTGCGGATGGTAGGCAGTGGCAACTTTATAAGAAACTCCGTATTTGGATAGGAGCACATCGAAGTATCTGTTGCAGAAATGCGTGCCACCATCACTGATAATCGCCCGAGGTTTTCCGAAGCGAGTGAAAATATTCTTTTTAAGGAATTTTATCACCACTTTTGAATCATTGGATGGCAGTGCAATTGTTTCAACCCATTTGGAGACGTAGTCTACTGCAACTAGTATGTGCATGTTTCCGAATGATGGAACAAATGGTCCCATAAAATCAATACCCCATACATCAAATATCTCCACTTCCAGAATATTTTGTAAAGGTCCTTCATTTCTCCTTGAAATATTTCCCGTTCTCTGGAACCTATCACATTGAAGAGCAAATAGATAAGCATCTTTAAAAAGAATGGGCCAGAATAAACCTGATTGTAGGACTTTGGTTGCAGTTTTATTCCCATTAAAGTGTCCACCATATAGTGATGAATGATAATGCTGCAGGACACTATTGACCTCCTCTTGTGGAACACAACGTCTCAGTAATTGATCAGCACATCGTTTGAATAGGTACGGATCATCCCAGACATAATGTTTGACTTATTTGAAGAACTTTTTTCGTTGCTGAGTTGTCCATTCCAACGGCCATTTTCCCGATACTATGTAGTTGACATAGTCAGCATACCAAGGGACATCATGCTGTTTCATGGCAAATAATTGTTCATATGGAAAACGTTTCTTTGATTGTAAGTTCTTTGCCAGCTGTTTCTCCATTCTCGAGCCTCGATAAGTGATCTGCCACTTGGTTTTCTGTCCCTTTCCTGTCTCGGATCTCCACGTCAAATTCTTACAGTAGAAGTATCCAACGGATCAATCTAGGTTTGGCATCTTTCTTCATGATTAGGTATTTGATTGCTAAATGATCTGTGTAGACCACCACTTTGGGACCCGACAGATAAGAGCGGAATTTATCAAAAGCAAACACAACTGCAAGCAACTCATTTTCAGTGGTTGTGTAGTTGAGTTGAGCATCATTCAGAGTTTTGCTGGAGTAGTAAATGGTATGGAAAATTTTTGCTTTGCGTTGTCCCAAAACTACACCTACAGTAAAATCACTAGCATCGTACATCACCTCAAATGGAAGGGTCCAATATGGTGCTACAATGATGGGAGCAGAGACCAACTTCTGTTTTAAGATCTCAAAAGCTTCGTGGCATTCTTTGGTGAAGTTAAAAGGCATATCTTTCTCCAAAAGATTGCATAGAGGTTTAGCAATCTTTGAGAAGTCTTTGATAAATCTCCTGTAAAAGCCTGCATGTCCAAGAAAACTCTGAATCCCTTTGACAATAGTTGGTGGAGGTAGTTTTTCAATTGTCTTGATCTTTGCTTTGTCTACCTCGATTCCCTTTTGTGAGATTCGATGTCCCAGAACAATGCCTTCCTGCACCATGAAATGGAATTTCTCCCAGTTGAGCACCAAGTTGGTATCTTCGCATCTTTGTAACACATGTTCCAGATTTTGCAAGCAGTGGTCACAAAGAAATCATCCATGAAAACCTCCATACTTTGTTCCAGCATGTCTGAGAAGATGGCCATCATGCAACATTGAAATGTAGCAGGGGCATTACATAGTCCAAATGGCATCCTGCAGAAAGCAAAAGTACCATACGGACATGTAAAAGTGGTTTTCTCCTGATCTTCTAGGGCGATGGCAATCTGATTGTACCCCGAGTATCCATCCAGAAAATAATAAAATTCATGTCCCGCCAGTCTGTCCAGCATCTGATCAATGAATGGTAGTGGAAAATGGTCTTTCCTTGTTGCTTTGTTCAGCTTTCGGTAGTCCATGCATACTCTCCATCCAGTCACCGTTCTTGTTGGAATCAGCTCGTTCTTTTCATTTGTGAATACAATAATTCCTCATTTCTTTGGTACATACTGCATAGGACTCACCCAAGTGTTGTATAAGATAGGGTAAATGATGCCAGCATCCAACCATTTGATGATTTATTTATTCACGAATTCCTTCATGATTGGATTGAGTCTTTGTTGATGCACCACTGTATGTTTTTACTCATCATTTATCAGAATCTTGTGCATGCAAAATGATGGAATAATGCCTCGAATGTCTGCTATAGTCCAGCCGATGGCTCTCTTGTGTTCTCGTAACATTCTCATCAATTTTTCTTCATGCTCCAATGTTAGCGAAAAAGAAATAATAACAGGTAATTCAGAAGAGTTTCCAAGGAATACATACCTGAGATGGCTCAGAAGTAACTTCAGCTCCAACTGCGGTGGTTCTTCAATTGAGGGCTTGGTCCACTCCTTTTTCGGGAGTTCCAGGCTTTCAACTGATGGTGTCGATTTGAAACGAAACGGCTTGTCAAAATAGTTGATAAATTCCAGAATTTCAGCATCTAGCTCGCTGTCAGTCATGTTGGTGATGCAAGCTTCAAGTTTATCCATGGGAGGTGGTTCAGTATCCTGGATGATACTATCAACAACATCAATTCTCAAACATTCCTTTTCTTTTTCATCACTCGAGAATTTCATGACTTTGAAAACATTAAAGGTAACTTCTTGGTCCTGAACTTTCATGGTTAGTTCTTCTTTTTGCACATCTAAAACCTTTCGACATGTAGCCCAAAATGGTCTCCCAAGGATGATAGGTACATCTTTGTCTTATTCCATGTCAAGGATAATGAAATCTGCTGGGAGAATGAGTTTTTCGACTTTGACCAGCACATCTTCAACAACTTATCTCGGAAATGCGAGTATTCGATCAACAAGTTGCAGTGAGACTGAGTTAGGCATTGCTTCTCCAATTTATAGTTTCCTGTAAATAGAAAAAGGCATCAAATTAACACTTGCACCTAAGTCACATAAAGCCTTACCGATGTAATGTTCTCATGGTGCATGAGACAGTGAAACTGCCAGGATCTTTCAACTTTGAGGGAAGTTTCCTCTGAATGATGGCGATGCATTCTTCTGTCAATGCTACTGTCTCGTAATCTCACAATCTCCACTTTCGTGAAAGAATGTATTTCACGAATTTGACATAGCTGGGCATTTCTTCAAAGGCTTCTGCAAATGGAATGTTGATATGCAGCTTTTTGAATACCTCCAGGAATCGAGCAAACTGCTTGTCCAATTTACTTTTCTGGAGTCGCTGTGGAAAAAGTGGAGGTGGAGTGATTCTTTCCTGATATTTTTCCTTTGCTTCTTTTTCCTCCATCTGTGGTCTGTGTTGCTGGGAAGATTTCCTGGCGGTGTGTAACTCTGAGAATTGGCCAGTTATCCAATTTGATTCTCCAGTACTTTTATAGAAGCTGATTGGCTTTGAAACATAACATCATATTTTTTTTAACTGGGCCAGCACTTCCGCTATTCCTGGTTCTTTTTCATGCTCATGTCCTTTGTTTTGTTGTTGGAATCCGGGTGGTGGATAGTTCCTTTGCCCTGAATTGTTGCTCCATGCGAAATTGAGATGATTCCTCCACCCTGGGTTGTAGGTGTTGGAATATGGATTGTTCCTCTGTCTGTTGAAATTGTTGACATAGTTCACCGTCTCTTCTTGTTGGTTGTAAGATTTTGACTCTGGTGCTCCTGCAAATGGTGAACTTGTGGATCCACCATTAACCTTCATGTTAAGAGTTTCAAGATTTTTACAAATTATATCTAGCTTGGAATTCAGTGCTGTGTTGGCTCCAACTTCATAAATTCCTGCGATTCTTTGGATCATGCTCATTTCTGTTGGCCACAAAGAATTATTGTTGGCCATTTCTTCAATTAAGTCCCATGTCTGATCTTCTCCTTTTGCAATCATAGCTCCTATAGCAGCAACATCAATTGTGGTTCTCATTATTCCAGAAAATAGAATGTTTGGACTTGTAGCCACTTTGCAATCTCATTGTGAAGACATTTTCTGAGAAAATCCTTGTACCTTTCCCAAGCTTCGCAGAGCGATTCTGAGTCATGTTGCACAAAGTATATGATGTCATTCCTCAACTTTGCAGTTCTGGCTGGTGGAAAGTACTTTGCAAGGAATTTGGTGGCTAGAGTGTTCCAAGTTGTGATGGAACCTGTTGGTAGTGAATGTAGCCAAGCCTTTGCTCTGTCTTTCAAGGAATATGGGAAAACAAGCAGTCTCATAGCTTCTTCAGCTGCTCGGTTGTAATTGAAAGTGCCGCAAACTTCCAGGAAGTTGCTGATGTGGGCATTATGATCTTCAGTTGCATTCCCCCCAAACTGTACTGACTGCTGTATCATTTGAATGCATGTTTTGATGTCACTCGCATTTGCTGGTAAGAGAGGAAGTACAATAAGGAAATGAGGCCGTCAACCACCAGAATGGTTCTGTCTCGAATGAGAATTGGTGGTGTAACCTCCAAAGGTTTAGGTTCCATGTTGATGATTGCTTCTTGGCCTTTTAGCCTTTCCCTTCTCAACTGTCTAATGGTTCTTTCAATTTCTGGGTCAAGCGGTCGGATTTCAAAGCTTCTTGTTCGTCTCATTTAGTGTTTGAGAACAAGAAACACAAGAAAACAGAAATAATAAGTAAAAAGAAAATTAGATACAAGTAAAGGTATCTAACCTCAAAACTAATAGTAAAAGATAAATAAGTCCCCGGAAACGGCGCCAAAAACTTGACCGGTGTTGTCACACGCGTATAACACAAGCGCATGTATCATTCAATTAGTATAAAAAGTATCGATCCCATGAGGACTTAATACCTAAACTATTAATTTATGAAGCCAAATATTTACGAGTACCAAACAGATTGATTGTTTTGATTGAATGGTGACTTTAAAATTAAAACAAGTAAATGAAAATAGCGCGAAAGTAGATTAAGGAAAATTCAATATTATTAAACTATCCAGGGTTGTGAATTCTTCCAATACCTTTTTAAACATGAAGTGGTTATTTCATGTTTGTGTAATATACTGGTTTACTAACCTGGAACACGAAATTCTGCAAAGGCCTCTATCGATGGTCAGATTCAAATACCCAATGTAACCCAATTAAACCATCTGTCTATGTCAACTAAGTTACCCGAATTCATTAAGATTAAGTCCCAATTGTGGCTATCCCCGCCCTGTTGGACAATTATGACCCATAGCATCACTATTTGTATAGAACATGGTGTTGTTGTACAAATAAACTATGTGACAAATGAAATTGCTTTTTTATCATTTGTAATTAGATTACCAAGATATATAAATGATAAAAATCCATATGATTAGTACCGGATTAATAAGATATGAGACAATATTAATCTACTAAGGTTTAATCATTAAATATCCTTAGTCGTAGTATTATCGAGACTGGACATCGATAATGCGGAATAGACTAGTATTACACTTGTGCATGTTATGGAAGTGTAACGACATAGTTCTCATATATTTGGGTATTGGATACTCATGCAAGTGTAATATGAGGTTCTGTTTACCGATGGTACGGAAATAGCTTCGCTCTAGATAGACCCCTTGGAATCCCATTGGTAGTATGACTATGTGTCTATGGGAATCTGAATCAGGGTAGGTGTATTTGGTCTTAACCTGAGACTTGCATCACTAATACTTGCGACAATCAATATACTTTGGTTTTGGTCGTCCGGGGCTTTAACAGGTTCTGTGTATGCCTCTTCTGGGTATACTGAGAATCGTAGTGTATTGGGTGTGATGTCAAGATGGAAGCATCACTCCAATCATATGGAGATGATGATCACACATGATACGAAACTAGTACTATTAAGTACTGCAGTCATCGGGATAATATGACTAGATCATGATTATCCGATTATAGAGACTAGTTACCAGAGATCCGATATATGATTCGTACGGGGCAGACAAAATTCCAGCCCTAGGCCTAGCATGTGATATCGATACTGGATCGTAATACGCAATACTACGTATACTACGCCTGACAAAGATTATATATTCCTTAAAAGAATATTTCTGGAGAATTGGGTAGGCACGACGCTTTGCTCGAAGCCAACCATGTCTTGTAAATCGAGAAGAACGTGGTACGAGGTACGCACGTGTTCGGATAGTCCGATGACCGGATTTACTGCCAACATATCCAGGGATCTCATGGGTCGCTTCCCGAAGATTCACCGATGACGTATGACTCGAACAAAATTAATTTGAGATTAATTATGTGAGAGAGAAAATTAATCTAGGATTAACTGCGGCGAGAATTTATATGGGATAAAATTCAAATAGAAGAGAGAGAACGATTAATTCAGAATTATTCGATTAACTAATATACTCGATATATTAAATGAAATTAGATTTCATACCGGAATTAAAATTGGATTTTAATTCGGGCGAACGAATTAATTTAGAATTAATTCGCGAGCGACTTTAATAGTAATTTTGCTAGGCATAATTATTTAATTAAATTTGATTTAATTAAGTCGCAACGGAAAATTCGTTAATTCGGAATTAACGAACCTGAGCCCGGAATGTGTTTAGCGGGCCCACTCAGATTTTGAATTTAAGTGGGGCCCACACCTAATCACATCACTAGTCAACTTTATCAACTTTTGATTGATAGAAGTTGGTAGGATTTTGGTTGCTTGTAAAATACACAACCTTGATTTGTGAATGACATTTACCTAATTTTGAATTTGGTAAATGGTAATTGTTTTTTGAAAATGATATACACAACACACAAAATCAAAAAAACAATATCATCTCTCTCTCTCCCAAGACCAAGGGCCGTAAACTCTCCTCTCATTTTCTCTCATAGTGGCATGAACCTAGGGTTCATATTTGATGATTTTGTTTCAAAATCTTGCATGCTAGCAAATCTAAGGAGTCATACAAAGGTGATAGGGAAACATCCCTTGAGTTTGGAATTCATTCACCAACCTTGGAGATCAACATACAATCAAAGATAGGAGATTTGAGCACTTCAAATGAGCAAAAGTTTTGAAATTTCCACCTACATCCAATCCGTTCAATGTAAGTATTTCTGCTACTTCTTTGCGTATTCACACATCTTTTATGCTTAATGATATTGGATTTTTTCTTAGAGAACCCAACACGCCCAACATGTATATGTCTATCCTGTAAGGAAATCTATTAAAGGGTTATCTATCCTCAACGAAGATCGTGGGCTATTAAGTCTAAGGCTGAAACCTAAAATTCCTTCGTCAAGTTTATTTTAAGTTTACCCGATCAATCTTATTAGTGGCCAGTTAACAAGAAGCATTAAGCTTAAGACTTAATAAGTAAACCTTTATATTACCCAAACTATAAAATAACCCCTTATAAATCGGTGATATTGGATTTCATCACAACCCCAGATAACTGGCTTAGCTACAACACATATTTACAACTACTAAAAGCTTAAAAATAAAAGACATAAAGTAAAGTGCTAAAAAGTAAATGCTGGAAATTAAAAAGGTAAAAGTACAATGAAAGAAAATACTGAGGTTAAAGGATCCACTTCTATTACTACTATTTTAGTTATATCCTTTAATATAATATATTAACTTGTGTGATATTACTAACCAGCCATATAGGCGGTAACCTGATTAAGTCAAATTAATAATTAATTACCAACCGACCAACCAGGCGGTATCCATGCTTAGTCAGGTTAAAACCAATTTATAAATAATTACCAACCGGCCAATATAGCGGTATCCTCATTAAGTCAGGTTTTATATTATAAATAATGGAGATTAATCTAAAAATTAGTAATAGAAGTGTTACATTTCACCCCAGCAGAATAAGTTACCTACTCATGCTAAATAGTAAAAACTGAAAAAGTGAAGAAAAGTAAGTACTATTGAGTAAAGTAAATAAAATTAATTACAGAAAACTGAAAATAAAAAAAGAAAGATACAATCTTCTTGGTTTTCTTAAGGAATTCCATAGAAGAAAGCATGAAATGAATTCTGAAACTCGGCCTCAATTTATAGACATTTTTTGTGCTTAAGCATCGCGACGCGCACGCGACGTTGATCTTCAACACGTGGTGCTTGGCTTCGCGAGATGGTGACACATGTCTGACGACTGGCGGCTGCTGAATTATTATGCTGACGTGGAGATGGCGATTATCGGCAACATGTGATGGTGACACATGTCCGGCACACGTTAGCCGATTTCATGTGATGGTGACACGTGGCACGACGCACGTTAGCAAGGATGATGATTGTCGGCAGCATGTGATGGTGACACGTGTCCATCATATTTTAGCAGATTTGATGATGTTGACACGTGTCCGACGTTAGCGGTCACGACACAGAGTTACTGTGCGTCGCGACGATCAAAATATGATTTTACCCTTTTGTCTATTTTCACTATTTTGGCCCTGATTTGATTCCAGAGAGTCCTGAAACTTTATTTATCTACAAAATAACACAAAACACATCAAAACATTCACAAAACTCAAGAAACTATACAAAATATTAGGTCAAATGAGTGGGAAATAGTGATACATTTATCACTCATCATGGGCGATTGACCGAACTGCACCATAACTTCCACAAATTCCCTCATGAATTCTCTAAGCCTATAATTAGCCTCTCCGGGCCCTAGACATCTCAATAACGATATCTTATACCCCATTCGATATAGTACTCCACCTATCAAGTAAAATTTTACACTCCGATAACTCAGTTTCCTTGCCTCTTTCTTCTTCTAAGCACGTCCATGGTTTCTAAATATTTATTGATTGGGTCGATCCAGGACGGCCCCCCTGCGGTCTCTATCTCCATAACATCAGACACTCCCACACTTTTTGGTTACAGGTTCCCCAACGGAATGATCCGATGAATCTTTGACTTGATGGAGGATGCAAGCCGAGCGAATGAATCTGCCTGCTGGTTATTCTCTCGTCCGATCATGTTTGACACCCTTATTTGGAATTCGTCATTCAGCTGCTGAACAACCAACTGGGAATCACTTTTTACCACCACATCTCGTACTTCTACTGCTTTGCATAGTCTTAGCATGACCAATATTGCTTTATATTATGCTTTATTATTTGTTGCTTCGAAGGAAAATCTTAGGGCATAACTCAGCTTCTCACATTCATTACTTCTCAGGATCACCCTAGCTCCACATCCTTATGAGCTGACCGAACTGTCGACGAACAACTCCCATCTGGCTTATTCCACTATCATAACCTGACGGCCTGTGAATTCCGCGACAAAATCTGCCAATGCTTTGCTCCTTGGTTGACACCATAAGTAGGTATGATATGTCATACTCACTGAGCTCTACGAACCACTTCACTAGATGGCCCGAAGTCTCCGATTTGTGCAATATCTACCTCAGCGGGTGGTAAGTATACACACCATTGGGGTGGGCTTGGATATTGAGTTTCTGCATCCAACATGGCCTTACTAGTATAATACAATGGCCTATGGATTTTGTCTACTTCCTGCTCTAATATCGAGCTCACAGCATATTCTGAAACAACTAAGTACAAGAATAATACTTCACCAGGGATCAACTTTTCCAGCAGTTGAGGTTGGGCCAGATACTATTTGAGTTTTTGGAATACGTCATCGTACTCACTCGTCCAACTTATTTCTTTCTTGACCTTCTTGATTAGTTGGAAGAAAATATTACATTTATCGGTGGCTTTAGAGATGAACCGATTTAGTGCTACCACCGACCTATTAAAATCTACACTTTCTTAACCGTCCTCGGAGCTTTCAAATCCAACGCTGCCTTGATTATCTATGGGTTCACCTTGATGCCTCGTGCGCTGACTATGTACCCCAAAAATTTCCTCGAAGATACCTCGAAGGCGTATTTATGCGGGTTTAACCTCATATTATGCTTTCTTAGGAGCTCAAACGTCCCTCTGAGGTCGTCTAGATGGCCTTCGAGTTTAGCAGTCATTGTAATCATGTCATTGATATAGACCTGTATTGTCTTGCCAAAGAGTCGCTTGAAAAACTTGTTCACCAACCTCTGATAAGTGGCCCCGACATTCTTCAGTCCAAATGGTATGACCTTATAACAATACAACCATTGGTCAATTATGAAGGCTGTCTTTTCTTCATCTTCAAGGTGCATCTTGACCTGATTATACCCTGAGAAGGCATCCATAAAACTTAGCAGTCCATGACACGCAGTTGAGTCCACCAGTTGGTTTATCTTGGGGAGTGAGAAGTTATCATTCAGGCAGGCCTTGTTCAGGTCGGAGAAATCCATGCACATCATCCACTTTCCATTGGCCTTCTTTACTAAGATCATATTTGACACCCATTCTGGGTATTTCCTCCATGATAAACCCAACCTTCAGTAATATTTCGACCTCGCCTGAATTGTCCCGTATCGCTCTTGGTTGAAAATCCTCCTCTTCTACTTCACTGGTTTGTGAGCTCGATTAATCGCCAAGTGATGACTGATGAACTTGGGGTCAATTTTGGGCATATCTCCATGATCCCATGCGAGGTCATCCGCATATTCCTTCAGAAAATCCAACAGCCACTTCCTCAAATTTGGCTCCAACCCTACCCCAAACTTTATTATCTTCCCACGGCTAAAAAGATACCAGCACCAGCTCTTCCCCTACTATTAACTGGGTAGGTTCTTCCGGTCGGGGATCGACTGACTCCATTTCTGCCTCGTCCCCTTCTAATTCTTTCCTCTTCGCTCATACCTCTTCAATACCCAAGGTTTCTTTAGAAACGGTGGGGAAGCAACTCCTAGCCAAATTCTGGCTTTCATAACTCTAACTCCCTTCCGAGTTGAGAACTTCAATTTTAGGTAATAGCACGACATAGCTGCCCTTGACTTCATCTCCCAATTGGTTGGACCGTAGGTGCGATGATTTACTTCTCGGGCGAGGTAGAATAACCGTTACTGTTAAGAAAAAGAAATGATGCAACGATATCCCTTTCCCACTATCTATCCTACTCCGCCAGCGGCTTAGCCTAGCTCTTTTTGGAGGCTAGGCTAAGAGCGGGCCTTCCCAAGATCACATGATAGCTGCTTAAGTAATCCACTACTATGAAATCCATCATAATGATCTGGGTATGAGGAGCTATCCTAATAGTCATTGTTAACTGTACCTGACCAAGCGGGATCATAGTTGCTCTCCTCAACCGTATAACATTGTCGTGTCCTCGATCAAAGTGGTGTACTCCATGCCCAAGTCATTCAAGGTTTCCTTCGAGATAATATCCATCGCGCTCCCGGGATCCACTAATATCCTATCCATGTCGACCTTGCCAATATTGGCCTTGATTATCAGTGCATCATCATGAGGGTAGCTGACTCCATGTGCGTCCTCCTCGGTGAACATTATGGGCACCGGTCTGGCCTTTTGGATCCTCAGGGCCCTCCTTGTTGTCAAGCCTTTAGTATGAAATTAATTCTTTCTGACTCGGTTTGAATCACCGGCCAATATCCTTCCCCCTGTTATTGTGAACATCAGCCTCTATTCCCTACGTTGCATGAACTTAATGGCCTCGTGGTCTACGCACTCCGCTAGGTAGCTGTTTCTCACCAGGTTTTCCATTTGTTCTTACAGATCCCTGTATTTTTCCGTGGCATGTCCCTTCATATTTTTATGTATGCAATAAACCATGTTGTCTCTCTTCTCAATCGGAAACCTCCTCGGGTCAGACTCAGTTATTAGGCCCTTATCCTGGATTTCCCGAGCTATCTGGGCCAAGGGTCTGTTCAAGGCGGTGTATGCCGTTCCTCCAGCGACATGGGCGACCTTGATTGGGGGCCTTCTCTCATACATTGGGTTACCCTGAGTCATTAGTCTGAACTCTTTCTACTTTGGGCTGGTCCTCTATGGTCTCTGCCTACATCACGCTGATTTTCCAACCTATGTGTTTTTGACATTTGATTAGCCCATCCTCGGGCGATCTTCTCCTCTTCCTCCATTAACACAAACTTCCTCACATGCTTTAAGGCCGTAGCATAGTATGGTATCTCCTTGATCCTCAGGTGGGACCATAACTTCCCGTGAGGGCTCATTTAAAACTTTCTAGGCCTCCGGGGACTTGTACGCCCCGACCTCCACTACTAACCCGTGGTATCTATCGATAAGCTTTTCAAGAGCTCGTCATCTCTCTACTTCATCAACCTCAACTACCCCACTGTATTCCTTGGTACGCATGCCCATTTGAAATGGCGTACAAATGATTTCCTAAAGATGGCTGACCCTCCCATGGTCAATGAGAATACCTTGTAGATGGCCTCCCCTACCATTCCCTAAATTTTCATGAACACTATAAACTTCTCGATATAGGACTTGGGGTTTGTGTTACCATTGTAGACATCCATCGTAGGCATGGTAAATCTCCTTGGAAACCTCATTGCTAATACTTCATTCGTAAAAGGGGATGCTGTCTCCACATCTTGGTCACTTCATATCCCACATTTCATATTTTCCTCCCACTTTCTCATCTCATTCTGGAACCAACTCCTCATTTGGCTCTCAGAGTTGTTGTGCTCGCGTCCAAGGATCTCCTCACGCCTTCCACCGTGAGTGTGGTATATTCCATAAATTAGAACCTCAGGCCCTTCCTCTGGGTATCATCCCAGATCACTCTCCCCGAAAGGCAGTTTGTTGTTGGATGATTCTGAGGTTTGTCTATTTTCTTCTTCTTCCCACGATTTCCTTGTTGGTACGGCGCTGGCAACGATTACAGATCTCATTCGGTGGGTGTTCTTCTTCTCATTTCCATGATCTTTGTCTACTCTGGCGATCCTCTTTCCCCTTACTATCTCATCTCTCCTTCCGCTGGGACCTTCTTCCACTCTCTCTCCTGTATTCTTTTCTAACTTTTCAATTTTTTCCATTATAGCCTTCATGAAGGCTTGGGTTGTTTCCATCTCCTTTGAGCATCATCTCTCTCATTTCGCAGGGCTTCTTCCATATTTTCCATCCATTCCGTTGTAGAAGCCTATGAAGTTCTGTGGTTTCCGCCTCCTGCCATCGTCTTAGTATGTTTGCTGTTTTTCGTACTTAGTCCCCACAGACGACGCCAACTGTTGATGGCTATTTTTCGTTCCAGGGGTAATTCGGGAAAAACCACTCCTTGAACAAACCTCACTCAATCAATGTATTTTTTTGGTTAGTTAGGAACCAAAGCAAATTTAGCAAACAAATTAGAAAACACAGAGAAAACAAAGGATTTACCATGCTTCGGTGGATTGGATCTAGCCTATGTCCACGGGATAAAGGAAAGATAATTTTTATTACTAGGTCGGGTCAGACCGACCTACCTTATCTCTCTCAGACACTAAATTTTTTTTCTCTTTTTACAAGTTGTGAAAATACATAAAATTGCTAGAATAATGATTCGCCAACCCTCATAATTGAGTCTCCAACCCCTTTATATAGTGTGTCTGGATCCACTATTATACTAACTTGTGATGCCAGCCACGTTACCCTGTCATCATTGACCATGTTCCTTTCCCCAATCATTCTACCAATAGTAGCTCTACCGTCTGACACAACCACTCTCTGCCACATGAATCTCATTATTTCACCTATTTTTGGTAAGTGTCACACGTTCTGCCCATGTACCAACTTGTATTTTAACCACTCACGGTGTTTCGTGTGTCAAGGGATAAGTCTATGGCCTACTCTCATCTCATCAACCTTTTGGGGGCTCAAACCTCCATGTAGGGCTTACCTCACTCACACATAAGCACGATACTGTAAACCTCATGTCCATCCTCGGGTCGGCACACCGAGGTGCTCGATACTGGATCCTTTTCCTTTCTTCTTTACAAGGTCGGGTCGGCATTCCTTCACCTCCCTTACTTTCTCTTTACAATTCCTGACTATTCCTGGCAAGTACTTGAAAGCTTATGAGCCTACTTTGCTTCCTTATTGCTAGTAAATTTTCTTCGAGTGTATGTGACTGTGCCTCCGTAGGCTCCCAAATACAAAAATATATCACGCGACATCCCTGGGTTGGCCTTCACATGGGCTAATACTACCGAGTTTGATCCCTCTCGTTAGGCCGAGTGACTCTGCGCCTTAGACGTGGGCCATTCTGCCCGACCCCTCCTCCCGTTAAATGTAAATATCTTTATACCCTTCTTCATACTTCAAAATTTCTCGTCTCCATCAACACATACTAATAAAAGCACCCATATTAAAAAGTAAAAAATGCAAGCTTGGTGGAACACTTTCTATTTATTCAACTAATCTTGCGAAGAGGATTTTGATATATCATGCTCCAAATTATATACATTTATTAGATAAACAATATTCAGATTCAAACAAAAAGTTCCAAATATCAAACAATTGAATCAAATAATCACCATATCATCCAAATGAACAAACTGCAAAAACTAAACAATACCAAGAGCATGAAATATAATTATTGTTGATGAAGAAGCAAAAAGCCATAAAAAAGAGCATCAACGAAGCCTCCTTGCTTCCCTTTCACTCTCAAGAAGAGTGAGAATATCGCCAACACGAACAGGTCCCTTAACATTCCTTGTAATCTGACGCTTTGTGTCGTCCATAAACTGAACCCTAACCTGTGTCACTTGCCCTCTTGATCCCGTCCTCCCTATCACCTTCGTCACCGTTGCTTTTTTGGGTCCCCCAGCATCCATTTCACAAACCTAGATTACAATAAATTTGTTACTTTTTGCATTGAAAAATTAATTACTTAAAAGCAAACAAAATTTATTACTCTCCTATTCAAGCCAAACATCATTCACATTTCAACGATTTCTTCTTATACAAAAAATGCCAACGAGAATAAAATTAACCATCAAAACGATATCTTTTTGGTGGTAGAAAAAAAAAGACTGATTTTGTCCATGTTTTTCCATATCACTACCCTTTACCCACTAACTAAAATATATTGATGGTTATCTAATTACTTTGAAAATAAAACAAAAATCATATCGGCCCGAGTTCAAACTGCTTTGTAACTCTTCGGTTTTGAAGGTTCAACCGAACCAGACAAACATCTAATTTTTGTTTCGATTGGTTCGACCGAAATCATAATAAAAACACTGCTAATTAATCGTGTATTGAAAACTGGACTGAGAACTGATCGAACATATTTAACTAATTGTTGTTGTATTAATCATAATATAAACAAAAGTTTTGTTTGTCTTCTAAACGAATTTACAGTGCAGATCAATGCAAAAATTAAAAAAAAAAAAAGGAAAAAAAACACAGGCGATTAGATTTATAAGTAACTTTTATGATCGGAAAATCATTCAAGACTTTGTCTAGATAGACAGCTATGTTACCATATCAAAAAAAAAAAAATCATAATTAGATTTATAAAGAAACAAAAACACAAGCGATTTCACAAACAAATATAAAAATAACAGAATTAATATTGATCAAACAGTTAAAAAAAAAATATAAATTTACAGAGAATGAATATATATATAGAGGAAAAGTCGAAACATGAAGAATACGAAACCTGTTTATTTGCTTTGAAAATCGAGAGAATGTGAATGTTGGAAGGAAAGATTTGTTAGGTTCATACGAGATAAAGAAATAATAAATGAAGTATTTATAATAGGGTTTGTGAATGAGAATTCCATAATTTATTGCTTAAGTATGGGTCTGAAGTTTTTGTAATGACGAAATTACCCAATATGGAAAACAAACCCTAAAAAATAATCGGGTTTTTTTTTAAAAAAATTTTTTATATGCTTTTCGTTGTTTGCAAAATAACTAAATATTAATGTAACAAACTCAATCTCGGATTTGCTACATGGGGTTGATGGAATGATTTTTAAGTAGTTTTTAGCTTATTAGTTGAATTCAAATTTTGAAAGAGATAATAAAGTAAAAATTCAATTTTGCTTTGTTTGTTCCTTAATCTTAAAAAAAAAAAGAAAACAAGAACTCAAGTGGAAATTCAAGAATTTTCCTAAAATCTAATCGTAAAAAAAATAATGGAATATAGTGGAATGTAATTTAAAATATTTAAAATTCAATGTTTTATTGATGGAAAGAAGTGAAAGTGAATGAAAGAGGGTGAAAGGGAATGGAGGAGTGCAACAAAATAAGGTCTTGAAAAACTCATAAAATGGTTCTTTAACTCCTAAATATAAGAGTGTCGAAGTAATAAAATAATCCGGTAAAACCGGGGTCGATCCACATGGAATAGATTTAATAAGATAAAATAACAATTTAAGTGAAAATAAAGAGACATAATTTTTTTGAAGTGATTGAAAAATTTTAAATTTGATTGCAACAATAAAATAAAATACTGGGAGTTATGGGATCCACTTTTAATATTAAATTTAGAAATCTCACTTGTTATAATATATAAATTATCATTATTACCCAATTAATTTATTTCAGGAATTAATTATGCCAAAACATATAAAACCAGCCATAAGCGGTGATAACTTTTATCTATAATAAGTCCAGTAAGGTAATCGATTATGCTAAATAAATAAGACCAGCTATATAGACGATAACAAAGTTTGTCAATAATTAATTCAGAATTAAATTATATATTAATCATTATATTACAATTTATATATTATAATATAAGTGAGATTAATCTAAATTTTCATATTAAAAGTTTCACCTTTTACCCTAACAAAAATAAATTAACAACTCATAATTTGAATAAAAACACACATAATTTTATTACTAAAAGAAAAAGAAATTACAAGAAAGCTTTAAGAAATTAACGCACGAGACACTCTCTTTCAAATTTTTCAGAGAATCCATAGAAGAAAGTATGAATTGTAATGCTCATAACACCCTCTATTTATAGAGTTGCTTCAATTCCTCAGCAAAGCTTTCCCCGACAAATTGCTTGAAATTTTCAAGTTATGGGGGCACATCATGTGAAATACACCTAATCAAAGTTGGCATTATTGATTAATTGTTGCATTTGCATGTTATTTCCATCAAATTTATTTTCCAGGCCATAAACTTCATGCAAAATGACAAATGATGATGTGCCCCATATGTTGGGTGCTAATTGCCAAAGTCTCATTTCAAATTTTTTTTTTTTTTTTTTTTGGTTTAGAATAATAATTACATATAACACACTTTATATCTTTCATCCATTTCGACCTTGAAAACTTCAGAATTATAAAATCGTGTCAACAATAAAGTTGTAGATTTTTGAGTCGTCTTTCATCTGAAACTAGAATCACGTTAATCCGATAGCGGAGTAAAAGGTTATGGCCAAACTACGAACATTGTACAAGGTTGAAATTTCCGAAGTTGTATACTGTTAGAACACCCTATTAAATTAATGGCCTCCAAAATCCAAATGTCAAGTCTATTTTTCTACATATGCATCTAAAATATTATTTCACTTACATAAAAGATAAAAATCATAATAAAAATATATAAAAGATAAATATAATTATTATTTTACAAATATGTTAAATTAAGGGGATTAATGAAACTATAAGTATAAAATGATTGGTTTTTCTTTTAATAAATGTGCATTTTTTAATTTTCATCACACCCCCAACTAACTTATTATTACTCCCTAGTAATTTAAGCGAAAAAATACTTTAAAAAGACAAATTCTTATCCAAATTAATAATTGTTTTGTTTCTTTCTAAATGATCAAAAAAATAAATTCTCCTGTACTTTTTACACTTCTTCCATGCACATAAAAAATAAAGTATTAATCAATTCATTATGCCCACAATATTCACAAGTCTTTTTGAAAAGAGAGTAAGGGTCTGTTTGGTTCAACGGAGGGGAGGGGAGGGGAGGGATTTTAATGGAGGGGAGGGGAGGGGAGGGGAGGGGAGGGGAGAGTTCACACTTTTGTCCTAAAATTACATTAGAGTTCACACTTTTTTGGCAATGAAAGTATATTCATAAATATAATTTTTTTTTATATATAATAATATATCTTCAATCATTGTAATGAGCTTTGAGCTAGTGACTCCCAAACCAGTTGGCTTTAGGGCACTAGGTGTTAAGACACCCCTACAGACTTAATTGCTCAGATCTCAGATATTAAAAAGAAAAAGTGTCTGATTTCCTTAAGCTTTCTCTTTAACCCATGTAACGAGCTTTGGGTCAGTGACTCCAAACCAGTTGGCCTTAGGGCACTAAGTGTTAAAACACCCATACAGACTTAATTGCTCGAGTTCGAGAGGCTACGATATCGAACTTATTTACACACTTTTTTTTTACAAACTCAAGCTCTACCGTTTTACGCGAACAATCACTGCTTGCTGAGGCAAGATGTTCGGTTACTAAGTAAAAGCATGATTAGCTTTTTTAATTTTTTTTTAATTTTTTATAAAAACATAAATTTCACTGCCTTTAGGTGCTAATTCCAAAAAATTTGAGAACTGAATATTACAAAATTTTCAATTATAACATGCGATCATATGTTACCGTGTTGTTGATAATACATGTCAAATGAGCATATGAAGATCAAATTTAATCAATATTATAGAGAATTCATAAATTTAAATGATTCAAAAAGAAAAGAACAAAAATATCTTGTTACGAATTATTTTGAGATGCGTCTCAGGAGCGAAAACTCCTTACACAACCATCTTTGAACAACAATTCCACTTGGTTAGTCAAAAATTTGTTGCTAGTTTGTGTGTAGTTTTTTTTTGAAAAACACAAAAGAAAATCAACACAAAACACTTTTTTTTTTTTACACAAAAAATAACAACAAAATAAAAATAACATAAAAGAAAATATTTTTTTGAACGAAAAATACAGCAACGAAACATAAAAATAAAACTATATAGTCAACTATCCATTCCCCAAACCAATTTGAGACATTGTCTCCAATGTCTGAAAAAGAAGAAGTAGAGTTTAGAAGACATCATCTGGTTAGTGTAGAATTGACAATTAAATCTACAACTATTTAGAAGAAAAAAAATTACAGATTAAGATTCAAGTCCACTCTACGCTTCTTGCCACGATCGTTACCATACCAGTTCAACTTGGAAAAAGTGGGGTCGATTTTTGGTTCATAAGCTAAGAGTTGGTCAAATAAATCATCAGCTTTTCTTGCAATTAGGAAGATAACTTTTACCGGTTTGAAATAAACCCATTTCTTTTGGCATCCTCAAGAAACACAAAAAGAAAATAAAAAAATCCATCAACATTAAATAGTCCAATGGGATTTTGGTGAATGTTCAAGTTCGCCTATGATGCAACTGTGAATATTTCTTCCAACGTGCCGAGCCTACCTGGTAAAGCAATAAAAGCGTCAGCATGATTGATCATTTCAGTAAGTCTTTCAGACATACCTGAGACAATGCATTCTTCTCCATTTTATTTTTCGATGAGGTTTTCCTCTGTAAAAGGTTTTGGAATGATCCCCAAAACTTGACTACCACTTTCCGACACGGCCTTTAAAACACATCCCATCAATCCAAGATTGCCACCGCTATATACTAAGTGCATATTTATTTACGCCATAACTCTACCCAATTCTTTTGCGGCCTCAATAAATTCTGGTATAGTTCCAGAGCTAGTTCTATAAAAGATACAGATATTAATAACTCATCGTCTTGAAGTTTTCTCCATTTTTTTACTATCTCTCTTATCTAAATGTGTTGAAGGGAGAAATGACGAGCTGAATTTATGGATCCTGAAAAAGAGTGAGTAATAAATGCACTAGTACCTGTAAAATGATAATTATCAGATGAACAGTAAAATAGATCGTGAAAGTCAAAAAGTTTAAATACTGTCGGCAAAAATAAAGGAAATCAAAACAGCAAATTAAAGAAAATCAAAGAAATAATTTAAAGAATAAATTAAAAAGAATATATACTGGTAGTTGTGATTGTGGCTCACATCTTCCTCTGGTTTTACGTCCAGTAACGGTTTGAGCGCCCTCTATGGGTCGGGGATAAGCTTCCCATCCAATTTTCTTATAAATTCACAAATAGAGTATTTTAAAGTCAGATTCCCGAAACTGTATTGTTGTCTTTCTTTTTGAAATCGTGTATGCTAATTGCGAATTACTCGATGAACATGTCCACTAGGATGCGTCTCAAGAGTCAATGATATGTCATCTAAAGAGTTTTTACTCAAGTCATCTCTAATGAATTGAATTTTATCTTCACGATTGTCAGACACCATTCGTAAAGAACAACAATGAGTGTTGCACGTCCATCGTGCACATTTATAACAAACACATAATTATTTAGCTCTTCGTTTTTTAGTATAGGTGCTTTTCCCTAAACTAGACATGTAAGAAATGAAAGAGTCAGATGACTCACCTGCTAAGCGAACCCTTGTTTCAATTACCCAACGAATATCATTAGGAATACTAGATCATACGAAGCCTAATTCTTTCGATGTGTGCTTTGTAAATTTTCATCAGAGCATTTTGGAGGAGAGAAGAAAAATGTTTGTGGAGTTTTGCAAGAGTTTCTTCCATGCTTTGATTGTAGGGTATCAATAATTTTAGGAAACTGAAAGAACCGACTTAAAGTCACATAATACCATTATCCATTGTTTAACCGGGGTGCAAAATTCGAACAAAAAGAAAAAAATGCTGCAAAACTCAAGAAAATTATATTTTAGACAAATACAAAAGAAAAGAAATGAAAATACATCAATCACAGTACACTGGGTTTCAAAGGAAAAGAGATTCTTGAAAATTTGTACATTCCAAAAATGATTTCAGATGTTGTCCATTCACTTTAACTACATCACCATCCCTAGGATTCGCAATGTCAATAGCCCCATCTGGATAAACATGCTTCACAATAAATGGGCCACTCCATTTGGATTTCAATTTTCCAGGAAATAAATGAAGACGAAAATATAAAGTAAAACCTTTTGACCAATTTCAAATATTTTTCGTGACATTCGACTATCATGAAAGACCTTAGTTTTAGCTTTAAGAATTTTCATATTCTCATATGAATCATTCATTAACTCTTCAAGTTCATTTAATTACAATTTACGTTCATGACTGGCATTTTCAAGGTTTGAATTAAATACTTAATAGCCCAATATGCCTCATGCTCAAGTTCTACAGGCAAATGACGATGTTTTCCATAAACTAGATGATAGAGTCATATCCCCAAAGATGTTTTGAAAGCTGTTCGGTATGCCAAAAGTGCATCAGTCAGTCGAAGAGATCAATCTTTACAATTTGGGTTGACAATTTTTTCCAAAATTTGTTTAATTCTATATTTTCTAGTTCAACTTGACCATTTGTCTGAGGGTGATATGAGGTGAAAAATTTATGTGTAACTCCATATTTTTTATTAAGGACTCAGAAGGCCTGTTATAAAAGTGTTTACCTCCATCACTTATAATGGCCTGAGGGATTCCAAATCGACTTAAAATATTTTTTTTAAAAAAATTTAATCACAATTTTGTGATCATTATTTCGACAAGAAATCGCCTCAACCCAATTTTGAGACATAATCAACTGTAACTAAAATATATAAAAATTCAAATGACGGTGGAAATGGACCCATGAAATCTATCCCCCAACAATCAAAGATTTTGATGACAATGATGAGATGCATTATGTTTCTTTTTGAAATGGATCCCAACTTTTGATAATTTTCACAAATTTTACAAAAAGCATGGGTATCTTTAAAAATGGTGGGCTAATAAAATTCACACTGCAAGATTTTTGTAGCGGTTTTCTTAGATAAGAAATTACCTCCACATGCTTCAAATTGACAAAACTGAATAACACTGCTTATCTCATTGTCCAATATGCATCGTCTTAAAATTTGATCAGGGCAATACTTGAACAAATATTGATCGTCCCAGTAGAATCTTTTGACTTAAGTAAAAAATTTCTTATTGTCTTGATGGCTCCAATTTGGAGGTATTTTTCCTGTTGCAAGAAAATTGACAATATTAGCATACCATGATATTGTATTTACAAAAAATAAAAATTCACCAGGAAAAGAGTCATTGATAGGAGTTGTATCAATTGATGATTCATTTATGAGTCTCGATAAATGATATGCAACAACATTCTCTACTCATTTCTTATCATTGATTGTGAGATTGAATTCTTGAAGCAATAAAATCCACCGTAGTAATCTTGAATTTGCATCCAGTTTAGACATCAAATATCTAACAGCAGTATGATCAGAATAACAACGGTTGAAGAACCAATTAAATATGATCGAAATTTATCCAATGCCAATATTACAGCAAGCAGTTCTTTTTCTGTGGTAGTGTAATTCATTTGTGCACTATTTAAATTTCTATTTGCGTAATATATTACATACAGCTTACCTTCTTTTCTTTGTCCTAGCACTGCACCAACGCCATAATCATTGGCATCACACATCAATTCAA